>VOMN01043829.1:0-22977 GCA_014899125.1 Orchestia grillus
CTCTAGACATCAGGTGGTTACGACGTTTCGTCTTCCTCTTCTCTGTCAGACTGAACATGAAAGGTGCATGCGGGATTTTTCATGAAGAATGGAAAAATATTCATGACGAAGGTTTGCACTCTTGTTTATCGAAAATTTTATCAGGGAAGAATTATGCACTTTCTTGAATCAGAGTTTACTGCATCAACTGGTCAACGGGATGAAAAACTTGACGCTATTTGCTACTTAAAGAGCGAGTTGAGAAAGTGAAACAGAAAGCTTTCCTTCGAATGATTATTCAGTGATAATTTTTTTAAAATTTCGATTGTCAAACCTTCTCTCTTCTTGAATGCACATTATGGCAAGAATAATTGTAATATTTAGTTTTGCATTTGTTATACATTGAAGCGAGATCTGATGCCACTGATGGAAAGTAAAGGCAGAGCAGCCTTGCAGATGGCCGTACTTTTCTCTGTTCATATACGTCACAAATTGCCTTGATGACTGGTGTACGAACGTGCCTTATTGCTATACCGTCAGTGGTGAAGAATTTCGCGTTTATTGGTCTTATTTGTAGCAAAGACGGCGATTGACGTAAATATGATAATAAAAGTTATACTTCTGACAAGTATGGCGAATGGCACTGTAAAATTTCATGTAGAGATGAAGTTTCTCTCGAAAAATGTGTGTTCGAAGGTAATTTGTAATATCATTAAGTTGAGGTTGGCACCGAAATGAAATCTCATTTTCAAAGCTAACTTGATGAAGTTGATGAACGAAAGTGATTTTCAGCGCTCAATGAAGTGTAGTACATTGTAAGTCAATCTTGTCGTCCAGTTTCGCGTGAGAAAAATAACCCCTTCCAACGTACGAATAAACTAAAAAGAATTGCAATTTTGGAGGGCAGCCTCCCCGTCAGCTCTGCACCTGCAATTCTACGCGAAGGCTCATTTGGCTCCACTTCCGAATGTAGTCGAAATGAATGGAAGTGAGCGCTACAAATGATCAATGTTCACAAACGAACGAGCGTTTAGTTCCTCAGAGTGTACTGCCTGTGCTTCTCCCGTTGGTAATCTAAGTTTTTGTCCTGTACATCAGTGCAAATAAAGGCCTAATGAAGTTACTCTATCTTTTGGTAAATAACAAGAGGGCAAAGGAATGCCGAAATTGCTCATTGATCCAGCCATAGTATCGGATTCGACTCCATCTCGATCCCATCCGATCCAGTGTTAGACTTACATTCATTCAAATTTGATCCGATAAATGTTGCAAGTTGTGTGCCCTGGTGATGCTGTGATGAAATTTCGTTTGATTTTGACGAGAATCTTTCAAGTACTCTCTCAGCCCACGTCATTTTCATACCCAAGTTACCAAAACAAGGGAGTTTAGTCTCCGTAGTTTCCGGTTTTCCGGTGCATCGGTGTAAATTGGTTGCATTTTGTGTTGTCCGTACTTTGCCACGAAGATAATTTGTATTTCAGCAGTACGTCAAGGGAAGTTACTGGATTGTCCAGGAAGCTCGAGCCGATTTGTAGTAGATCATCTTTCAACTTATTTCACAACAAAGACTGAGCCAGGAAAATAGGATTTGACTACACTTTTATTTAGCTATCTTTTCGTGGAAGAAGGTTTGATATCATGTAGCCAGTGGTAATTCTGTAAAATTTTAAGATGGAAGGCAAAAAATTCCTTTTCGGCACTTGATGCTTTTCTATTCCCATACAGAAAAAAAAACCCTTACAAACAACCAAAGAAATATGCGCAGTTTACGGTGATAATTCTTTATTCGAAAGAACTGTACGGAAGTGATTCGAGGTTCTGAGCTAGAAATTGAAGCTTTATTGATATTGAGCTATCAGGCAGACCATCCTCTACAGATGGTGACCAAATAAAGTTATTAATTGAGAAGAACTCACATTACACAACCCGAAAATTGGCAGAAATCCTCAACCTATTAAAATTCGCCATTCATGAGCAGCCTCTTACAGCTTGTGTTCGCAAATCGCTAAGATGTTTGGGTGCCACATGACTCGAGTGAGAAGAGCCTTTTGACTCATATTTCCATTTGTGATTCGCTTCGTAAACAGAATGAAAACGTGCATTTTTTAAAGTAAGTTGTCACAGGAGATGTGAAATAGATTGTTTACCGAAATGTTCGGCTAAAACGATCCTGGAGTAAGCGACATGAGCCTCTCTTAGCCACCTCGAAAGCATTTCTTCATCTTGAGAAAGTTTTGCTTTGTATCTGATGGGATTGGGAAAGAAGTCTGTACTATGAGCTTCTCCCAAGTAACTAGACAATTTATTCTGAGAAATACTGTTTACATTTCGTCGAGTCAAAAGCAGCAATTCAAGAAAAACGTCCTGAATTGGCCAAAAGGAAAGGTGTTGTTTTCCAACAAGATAATATATACAAGACCACACGTTTCTTTGGAAACCAGACAAAAATTGCCGCAGCTTAGCAGGGATGTGTAATCTTACTCTCTATACGTACCAGATATTGCTCCTTCGGATTTCTCTCATTCATATATTAGATCTCCAACTACGTTTCCGAACTTGATCTGCAAAAACTAGCGAAAATTTTCCCATGGAAAACTTGGTTTTTGGGTCCATCTTGCGCAGAAATTTTTCGCGTACCGTACTATGTTTGCACTTAATAGTCCAGCAATGTAATGCTCATCCAAATTTTTGAATTTTTGGACTCAAGTTTGGAAACTTGGAGACCTAATATTTGCGGAATAGTCTTAATGGTAAAAATTCCAATACCTTGAATGACCTTAAAATACATCTTGATGAATTCGTTGCCATGAAGCCACCGCAACTCTGGGAAGGAGTATTTTCAAGTTCAAAAAATGATGCAGACGTAATGTGCAACAAAGTGGTTCATACTTGGTCGATTAATAATGTAATAGCTTATATTTATTAACCTTTTTCTCCCCTTTAAAAATCGGCACGAACTTTACCGACAATCTGATACTTTTGGCACTCGTTTCTCATTTCTCTACCCCATGTATGTGTACAAGGTGGGAGAGGCAACCTTATGGAGCATCTAACCGATTTCCTGCAAGAGTAATTTGGTTTTTGTTTCCCTCTTCTTTATAGTACTTTTTTATCTTTTGGGCATGATTGCGCTGACTTTTTTTAGCCAGCTGCATCGAGCGTGGCAGGCTGAACCTGATACTGAACCCTCACTTCCTGAAGTACTACCAAGGAAAATGCATCCTTATGAGGGTCGCCTTAACACAGCGGATGTGGGGTTAGGCCTTGAAAAATATAATAATTTAAATTTTGTCGAGCAAAACTCTATCTTTGTCTGAAAACGGCGATTTTCTACCTCTACATTCGCCCCTCAAAATATGAAGTAAAAAACTTATTTGAGGCTAGGCTGCTCTGCGAGCCCATTCTTGATTTCATTGCAACGTTTGCCTTGCTCTTCGCAGTGTTTGTTGGTGGGACTCGCGCGTAAAAATTCTCCCGAAGTATCGTGGACCGAGGCCCTAAGTTTGGCTTGCGGTGAAAAAAGATTTGCAAAGCGGCCGCTCCAGACTTTGAATTTTCCATTAGTGTTTGCTATTTTTGAATTTCGAATCGTCTTGCTTCACTTGAAAGGACTTTTCAATTTTCGTTTGAGAGTTGGGCTGATGGGAAAATATATTTTCCAAGAAACGCTAGAATATTTAACGCAAATAGGAGACCTAGGATATACTTATCATGCCTCTAGAGAGCTTAGCATAATTTTTTCTCGAATTTGAGTTCATACATTGATCTGTCGTACATACAAAAAGTCATTAACAGGCACGAAATATTTATTTAGTCGTGATGATAAGCTCCCCGGACTAGAAATTGGTCATCAATTGTTTTTCAAGCTCCAGTTTTTTACTATATTCATCAATCGGTTTTCAAAGCTGTAACCGAAATTTAGGTAATATGCAAGTACTAAACAGACATCAGTCTTCATTCAAGGCTGGCAAGGCATAGTCTTGGTGTATAGCTGCTCCACAACAATGGGACGAAAACAATACATCTCGAAATTGCAAAAAGAGGCTATTGTATTTGACCGGACTAAGGGAAGGCAGTAGAAGAATTCGCTGATGTTTCAGGCCGCCCTATAGACTGTCATGTGAGTCTACCAACAATGGAAACTATCTGATACATTTGACAATTTAAGGCAAAATTGTAGTCGGAAGAAAATTTTAGCCGACACACCGGGACTCACCTTCGCCGAGTGTCCCGAATTTTTCACCGGACTCGCTTTGCACCAAGGATGGAACTGCTGATAAATGTCAATGATTGCGCTTCTCTTGCTGTTTCTGAACGAACTCTTCATAGAGACCTCTATGCAATGGATATGTGGAACACAGCGTTTCGTAGACGGCAGAGATTAACTCCTGCCCACAAGACCATGCATTTAAACTAGGCCATGTCTCAGTAGCAATGATGCTCACTGTCGCATTCATCGAAGACCTCTTGAAGCCTTCAACAAAGCCTGTGTGGACTCCTAAGGAGGAAGGATGGTCTGCCATGTTCTGGGGCCATTTCAATTATACAGACGTGGGTCCTTTAGTTGGGGAATCGTCAAACTGAACCAGCATGGCTACATTGAGCTGGTAGATGAACTAGATTTAGCATTTTTACAATATCTGAATGAAGAAAAGTATGTTGCTTTGCCTGTCTTTTCGGCTAACTGCCAGGTGCATCGGGCTAAAACTATCATTACCTGAAATTGCAGTCAGTCAGGATATGTCAGTCATTTGCATTGACCAGCTCAGTCCTCAGATATACACCTAATAGGATATTTGTGGGACCACATAGAACGACTAGTTAGACGTTCAAAAGAACGTCCACGTACGGTGGCCGCTCTATGCTATCAGTTGATGCATGGGTGGCTTAAAATTGATAATGTGTTTATTAGGTCATTTGTAAACTCATAAGTCTACGAGTGCATTGCAATGCCGCCCAGAATAGCCGCCAGTATTAGTACTCGTGCAGGTCCTACACCAACTTTGTAGCAGGTGGCTAATTTTTTTGTCCCGGGAGCTTATTTTATTAAGAGCTCGGGTGCAAATAAAGTAATAAATGTCCATTAAAACTTTGAATTAATTTAAATTTGTAAGATCTATTGAGGAAAGATTCCGATAGTGGCCTTCAGCGATGTTAATTACTGGAACGTTTAAAACATGCACGCTTTTTGGATCCAAAGAGCCTTTGATGCCATGCCTCCTTGGTGCCTCATGCTGTGTTAGGAGGTGAAGTATCGCGTCATTGGTCCTCACAACTCCCGCGCTAAGGCAAGCAGTCTGTTCAGGATTGGCTGCCGATCTCAGCTCTGGAGGTGCGTGATCAGACCTCTTTGTTCTGTGGACTCTCGCCTAAAGCGTGTTCCAATTGCATCGGCATTTGTGCGGCTTCTGCATAGCACTGCAAAAACAGTGTTCGTGCTCGACACTTTTTCGCAATGATTGGTGAACTCTGAAGTAAAGCTTTGTTGAAAAATGTTGTCACCGTGCTCAGGATATCTTTAGCTTACAGTTTGTGAAACCTCGATTTCATTGGGATTGTTTTCTCACGAAAATATGCATGAATGCCAAAACTGATGGTTCAGTTATTTGAATCTTAAAAACACAACAAAACTTGTGAGAATTTGAAGGTTAATATTTTAGAATCAAAAAGTATACCCAAGCGCATCAGCAAAATTATTAAAGTTGATATCATATTCGTGCACGATATTAATAGTAAAAGGTTTATTGATTATTGGGCAAGGACTTCGATGGATGAGAACTAAGTGAGCGAGAGAAACTCGGCCATTTAGGGCCTTATTTTTGCCTGCATGATACTCACTCCTTATTGATGGAGTTCATTCACGGTTCCGCGCAAAACAATGTTTCACATCCCGACTCACCAATAGCAACTCAAGAGGATCAGTAAATTAACATTTTCCAAAGGGTTAACTTGAGTCTCAAAATAAAATAAAATTCTTGGTCAGCGCTTAAGACTGAGTTGAAAAGTAGATCATTGAGTGGTTATTCAATGCAATTTCGCTATGTGTAGTAGGCACGGTAGAGTATCTGTCATTGCTATTTACTTTTTCCTGTCAAGGGTTAAATAATTTTATTTTTAGTCGGGTTGCATAGTTCTGCAAGCACAATCTGTAAATATTGTTACGGCTGGTGCTGTGGAAAGGCTTTCCATGGATTTTAAAAGCGGAGTATCCGATATTCGTAGTCGGCGAATGTTTCGCTTAATCAGACACACCAAAACCAGGCTCATCAATCCTGGTGGGCGACTGCCTCGAGCTTTGTTCCAAGTTATTGCCGCGTGTAGTTCCTGGTTGCGCCACTGAACAGTTTCGACGCTGTGCAATGTATGCTTCACAAGTTGAGGTTCGCCTTCAGCTTTCCATTCCATTATTGTGAACTGGATGATGATCCATATTCATAAACACGAGCAAAGGTGTTAAGCTCGAAAGTGAATTTGGGAATATAAACCTAAGAACTTTCGAAGCGTAAACTTTTCGAAATTGCCCCATTAATTTTTAATTTTATTGAAAAATTCCGACTGTAGAGGCGATTGAGGCGGAATTTTGAAGTGCCTCTTTAGAAAGAGGGAAGCTCAACATTTTAGATACGCAAATTTTATTAAAAACTATTATATTTCGGGAGGTTGGTGGGGGTTGTTTTGAGTGTTTTGAGTCTCTTGTCAAGTTTTTACGACTGCAAACACGCTCATTTCATAGTGTTTAAGATCCCATGAATAAATTGTTATTTTTCATAATTTTCAGGTGAATTAAAAATTCCATAAAGATGAAAATCAATGCCGTAGAATTTTTTGCCGTGTGAATTTTAGATACTATATCACACAGCAGAAATATATCACTTGCAGCCTTCGTTGGAGTCTGGAAATTACTTGATCATTTTGCAGGAGCCAAACGATCACGAACGGGAAGCCTTTCTAAGTTACTTTTCATTTTTTGCTATAGCAAAATTCTAATAAATTTTTCGTCATATTCAAATATTGCACTTTAAGAGTCTTTCTGAACGCTCTAGCATTGTCTAACTTCTGAAAATTGCTCCCGGGTTCCCATTACATTACGTTATCAAGACGATCTCTTCTCCTACTCAGTCAGTGGGCAAAATTTTTCCTTTTATTAACTTGACCAGAACAATTTTTCTTCTAAATCATAAGTTTTTTACCAACTTTTTCGCATCACCTATTGAATATAAGACCTTGATTTAACCTGTCTTTAAAAAATTGTTTCATTCCAGTGAGAAATGAAACCTCGCTCTATCAACCCACGAGTATTGTAACACAAGAGTTCATAGGAATGTTTGTAATTGGTTTCTTCGTAGATTCAAACTTAAACAAATTGAAACTCCTACGTGTTACAAAAATAAAATCTTCATCGACACACAGATAAAATACCTTGAACGTTACACTAGCTATTAGTGCCTTGCGGCTGTGGAATAGAAACCTCAATCGGGGTATTTACGAGGGCAGCGTCACAGGTGGCGCACCCGCGCTGCAGGCCTCATTTGTGGAGCAGCCGTAAATGCGGCCGAGCTAATTTCCGCAGAGGCAGCAATGAAGGAGAAGCGCGCAGGAGACGGCAGGCCTGCTGCAAGCACCGCACGTGCCCGAGATGCTCCAGCCCTCGGGCATTATTTGATTACCTGCTCCAGTGTCCCATGAAAAATAGTGCCCCTGAAAAATAACGAGTCCTGCCGCATGCTCGTCTCGAAACTGATGCCAGCAACTTCATGGATAGAACGAATTTTCCGAGAGCCTTTCGTACACGACAAAAAACTTTTACTGCTTCGGAACGTGGATATTGAGGCCAAAGTTATGAACGTCTCGTCGATCGAACTGGTCATTGGCTTGAGAAAATATGCATCGTGCATGTCGGCAGTTTAATAAAGCTAGATTAATAATTAAGCGGTCGAGTTTGCAATAGCATGGCTTAAGCGTGAGCAGACAACCACACGACTGTGTGCGTCGTCATTAGAGAAACAATTTGTAGTGTTCATTAGAGTGTTCATTTGAGTGTTCATTAGAGAAACAATTTGTATCTTGGAAATTCATAAGACTTTAGAAATATCGTGCGAGTTCATCATGAGGTGAGGGTAGTGCTAAAACAATTAAAAGTTTAGCACACAGCTAATCCGCTTTACTTCTGAGCGTCAGGACAAGCTGTTGAGAGCTGTTGCCTTGCAGCGTGCGGTGAGGGGGGACTTCCATGGACGCGATAGCTCGGATTCACATCAAATGCACCGGCGATGTTGAGCTAATGCGAGGATATAAATTTTTATTAATCATTGTGGCTACTATGTATAAAATTTCCTTCTCGAAGTAAATAATTTCATTGATAAGTGCCCATGATACACCGCGAGCAACTGAATTTTCAAAAGGATGTATTCAAAAGCTGTTGCAACAAAAATAACTACTTGCTTAATGGACTAGTATAATATTTTCTTGCCTATCTCAGATTAAAATTGAGGCTCTGATTTTTTCCATCTATTTACTCAATGCATGACCTAGTTATAAATCTGAACCAGTAAGCATGCGTCTAGCTTACTTGTATTGACTTGGTTGTAAGGATTTTTCATAATGTCTCCGTTTGAATGAAGATATTAGGTATGCTATAGATAGACCTTTGAGACTTCTGTCCTATAGGCCCACTTTGCTTTCATCAATTTTCACGCCTTCTGAGCTATCTCTTCTTTGTCTTTTCTTTCTCTTCATTCTCAACTTGTTATTTATGTGCTCGGGGGAGTACTGGGTGGGAACACACTTTGCACGTAAATTTAGCGTTCACTTCAGGCCGTGCTAAATAGTCCATTCTCTTCGGTCGCTTCAGATCGCATAACAATACTGTGCGATGTTTGACTAGTTCGTGCGTGCACATATTTCAGGTTCCAGATATGCTCAGAACATATTTTTTTGTAATCCGAACTCTGTGATTATGGGGTCTGTGATGCACCTGATTTCTGCTACAATTTATTGTAACGTAAATTTATTTCAGCGTTTATGTTATTCCTTTACAGTAAATTAATATTTCAGGGATAAAAAAACGAGTCTGGCAAAGTAGTTCCTCAGGCGTAAGCTTTAAGGATCGTATTATCTTAGTCCTCTTCTCAAACAAAAGTTGCTAAGGTACCTTGTCTCAAACAAAAGTTGTTAAAGTACCTTAATATTTTTTTCACTAGGCTACCAAGGGATCGAAAAAATAATTTACTCGGAAAAGTAATCTCCTTTTACAATATGGCACACGTAGTTCATAACTGTAATGCTCTGCTACTCACTGCTATACGGCTTCGTTTTGATTCGCAAGTTTTTTCAATCCATCTGTCATATCATTCTGTTCAAGTCTGTAAGAGACACGTGAATAAAACAAAGTAATCCTTGTCGGTCGGTGGTAATTGGCTGCGTTGGGCCGGGCGAGGCTTGCTGCGGTAATCAGTCGCGCATAGTTACAGGAGCCTCATTGCGTCGCGCTTCTGTATTAAAAGTTCGCATCTGCAGCTCGACGTACATTTTTTTCTCGAATGGAGTATTGGGTGAACTTTTGCAACGTCGATGTGATTATTGGGGAAGCGCAAGATTTGCGCAATTTGTCATGGCTGGAGGATAAAATCTGCGGCTATTTTCTTTTCTCAGAGCTCGTTTCGATCCACAAATAGTGTGGTGTCGCTTTACATTAATTCATTATCAGCATGTTCTTTCCTTATTCTCAAGGTCTTCTTTCAGTATGTCCTTTCAGGAATTGTAATCTATATCTGTTTGAAATTCAAGTGATAATCCTACTGATTGAGATCGACTTATTCTGATGCAATCGTTAAGCTTGAGTTCTGGGAGCTGTGCCTCAGGGGGCATAGGATAGGCCACATGCAAATAGTCAAGTTGGTTAGGTTTGTCTATCGTATGCTATCGGGACTGACGTCCCCTGGGGACACTGTTAGATTACTTCAGCTTTAGTTAGGCTTTCGGGACTTCTATCTTTCGAGCTCACTCCATTTTTTTCCTTTTTCATGCTTTCGTCACTTATGATTCATTATCTTTTCTTCCTCTTCCTTCTTAACTAGCTGTTTCTACGCGCAAGGGATCTTGTGTGGGAACACACCTTGTGCAGAGTTTCCTCGTTCTCCAAAGTCGATACTGAATGGGTCCGATGCGAAATAGTCTTTAAGTTACAAGAGCGCTGCTATCCTCACTACTCGGGGGTTGTGCGAAGTGTTTGCAATGATAGGGTCATCGCATGGCGTACTTCATATAAAGCCGTGTTCTCATTGGAGGAGCAGTGTGCTGCTTCGAACGCCATATGTTGGATTCGGTAAGTCCCGCCATCTACGGCCCTAGCTCACTGAACTTGGTTTTGTCTAGCTCTTTTATTTACTATTCGCACATACCCCAATCTGTTGTGTTCTCTATTGTTATGCACCAAGTACATGGTTGCAACTGGATGACATCGTCATTCATTATGTTGGCCAGCTTTCAATTTCGTTGAACAATTTTGCTAAAATGACAGAAGAGAGCTAGCTCATGCACTTTATCAAGCTCGAAACTCTCAATTCTTTCAACTTTCTTTGGAGCCTGGTGTAATTTTGTTCGAGTTTCGTAGTTTATGCGAACGTTTTACCCTGAAAAGTACCGTGTGTTTCAGTTTTCATTTAAATAGTCGTGAAATTGAACAACGAACTTTGGGTGTGAGGGGAGAAAGATCGCAGAGTGAGAAAGAATTCTTGTTATGAGTGTCCTATCCTGTCTATCTTTTAGGCTTGCTCTACTGGGACGAAGACAAAGAATTTTCTCAAAATTCATTGCAAGGCAGAAAAAATTGTCATGTATTTTTGTTGGCCTTATTTGGTAACACGTTGGCTAGAATATTTTGCTGCTCCCGCGGCTATTTTCACTGAAGCTAGTGAAATGTATATTCAAACTGTATTATAAGCTTTAATGCATTTCCCTCTTTGTTAGTCGCAATTTTGTGGTCTAATCTCATTTCAATATCAGAATTAGAAGTTGTTTGTAGAACTCTTCCATATTGTAATGTAGGTACTTGACTGCAATTTAAAATTTCCGTGAAATAACTGAGGAGAAAGTGCGAAAAGACATTTACTTCAATATCTCATAGAACGCTACAATTTCAAATTCTTGTTTGAAGGTGCAGAATTTATTGTAACGAAAAAACTCCCAGGGTAAGCACTTATGTTTCATAAACTTTACGGTGCTTTTGAAACTAGGACGGCGTGTGCGTGTTGGCCAGGCCGTAACTCGGCACAGCTCTCGTGTGACTCTATTCGTATGACGCTTGGCCGGCTGCTGCGAGCACGCAGCATTTTCGCAGCGCGGTTCACATCGCTTCGTGCCCGCGGTGCTCTTGGTAATCCTTGTCAGCGATCTTGTTCATGTAAATAGTTATTAATACGGGGGTGTTAACTACCTCGTCAGCCTTTTTTCTCTTCTGTCGCTGCTGTTTACGTTGTGAAAATACCATACGATCATGTCCCGATTTTTTAGCATTTCCGTGCTTCTACATCGCTGTCACCTGCCGTGAGCTTATGGGAATGACGGAAAACCAACATCAGTGTGAGGACAGTGGATAGTTCCTAGGTGTATCTAGGGAAATCAAAGGCATATTGGATTGTTCCTCGGTGTATCTAACGAACTAAAAGATTTTTTAGGAATATTTAATATTGCTGAACACTAGGGGAAGCGTAGTGCCGGTAGTTATCATTTATCTCTGCGAATTACTTCTTGCCAGTATTCTAAAGAGCGAAATAGCGAACGCATCGTGCGCGACACAGCAGTGTGAGGCTTCATCTTGAC
Organism: Orchestia grillus; assembly: GCA_014899125.1. Taxonomy (NCBI): domain Eukaryota; kingdom Metazoa; phylum Arthropoda; class Malacostraca; order Amphipoda; family Talitridae; genus Orchestia; species Orchestia grillus. Next base: position 11,800 of record VOMN01043829.1, read on the forward strand.
TCGTCTTTGCTTTGTCTCATGAGGTGACCGGCGTACGGCTCATCCGACTTCCACGACGGCATTCTGCACATTTTTCTCGTCGCTCGAACGTTTCATCTGTCGTAGATGAGGGCACATTATCTCGCAAACGGCGGGGGTGCGAAGTGTTTCGTTCTTGCAGCGCGACGCTCGTTAAATGTTTAGAGTCTCATAGTGAGAACAGTTTTTCAGTGAGCTACTTTTGTGGCCACTATCTGAACGGCTAGTTCGAAGTTTCCCTTGAGTCTACTTATTCAAAGAACTTTTAAAAAGCTTGTTAATTGAGGGAAATATTTTCTTAAGTTCGTTGATGAAATGTTAATGACATGAGAATTGATTAATTTGGATGAGCTGATATTACCAGCCGAATAATATGTAACCTCAATTTCCTCTCTAAACGCACCATTTTTGGACATCTTAAGCGTGCGAACCACGAATGAAACAGAGCACCTTGCGTAGGGCTCTGAAGCCTGGCCACCAATCCGCCTATAGAATACTAATGCATCACAACAATACGAAATATAATCACCGCTGTGAGTGGAAAGCCCACGTCGTGTGCCGGTACTCCAAACTTTCTTTAAAAACTTCCTAGTGTAAAATTACCCAATCAGTTCGTGCCATGCGTATGCTTCGGTCGTCCAGACTCGTCTTGAGAACAGAAAGCCTCGAATTTGTCGGCGTGAAATGTTCAGGCAAAAATTACGGGCCTAGAAGAGAGTGATCATTAAGTTGGTGTTGCTGGCCTTGTGAAGTAGACGAACATTGTGCTTATTTATTCGAGACTGGTGTCTATATTCTTTCACTACCACTGCAATTACGCGTGATGTGAAGTCGAGCGCATCTTTAGCTTAGCTCATACTTCAGACTTTGTTCTTCCTATTCTTTTCTCTCTGGCGGATGATCGAACGTCTGTCTTGGTTCTCGATCGAGCTAACTCGCGACAAGTAATTTTCGGGCAGCTTTGAATAATTTAGAACATGAAAGTTTTAAAATTGAATCCGATCTCAGCTGGAGCTAATCTAAAACCGTTATTTTATACTGACGTCCCGCCTAGTTTTTACTTGGGGCTACAAGTTTGCCTAACTTAACACGTTGACTCCGATTCTCCACACAGGTAAAATTACATGCCGACAAATATCTCTACTGTGAATTTAAAAATGAAGGATTTTGGTTTCACAAATTTGGTGACTCTGTCAATTTTCTCCTTAATCAGAACTAGCTTATTCGATTGATGAACACAAATTTGAAGAAAACTCGAAAATTTGTACATATACATGATAGTGCTTTGGTTACATTTGGTTAGGTTAGATGATCGCGTGTACCATATATGGCCCACTTCGGAGTCAACGTGTTAAAATTAAGAGAAATGAAATAGTAGCGGATACATAAACGAGCTTTGCCTCAGCCTGTCGCACATCCGAACTTTTATTCCTGCAGCATGAGACGTGAGTATCCACCGTTCATTAGTTTATGGACGCACTCCATCATTTGAGCCAATTATCGAACTGGTGTTCCGTCTCACATCCGTGCCCTTCATAGTTGTTGAAGTCTCTTTCGGTTCGTATTCGGTAAACTCTTTCACGAGTCACACTGCGCAAGTCCAACGTCAAAGAGCAGACATTATGGAGTTTTCCTGTCATTTTAGAAGCCCTCAAGTGCAGACGGGAATTTGTAAGCTTCCTCTAATGCGAGATGCTGCTCACCTCGACAGCTTAAAGCACGTGCTCTGATTTACCCTCGTGCTGAATTTGAAGATCCTTACATAAATTAACTTCTATGTCAGAGGAAGTAGACGAGCTCTTTAAACCGACCTCAACTTGGCGGTACTTGATTTTTCATTAGAGCAATGTGACCTAGGGATGATCATTCATACGTAATATAAAAATCGAAAATTTGCTCCAGTTAAATCTCTTATCTTATATCTTCCAATTCAAGATCATTAATATGTAGCATAGATATGAAATATGTTTTGAAGTCCTTTCATTAAATTTGTTGCCAGCACTTCAGACACGAGGAGACTTAACACGCTGACTCCGAAGTGGGTTATATATGGTACACGCGATCATCTAACCTAACCTAATGAAACCAAAGCACTGTTATGTATAAATACAAATTTTCGAGTTTTCTTCATATTTGTGTTCATCAATCGAATAAGCTAGTTCTGATTAGAAAGAAAATCAATAGAGTAACCAAATTTTTGAAACCAAAATCCTTCATTTTTAAATTCACAGTAGAGATATTTGTCGGCATGTAATTTTACCTGTATGGAGAATCGGAGTCAACGTGTTAAGCCTCCAGCCTCAATGCAAACCGATCAGGCGTAGAACATCGCTAATGATTCAACCCCGGCTCGTGCGATCACACTTCGCCTTTTCTGTCGAGGACATTTCTTCCTCGAAAGCCATCGATTTCAATGATCATTAAGTTGATGCGTCGCTTTTATTGCTACCAATGGAGAAATTTAGATTTCTCTGAGGCGCAGTTTCTGCGAAGAGATGCCCATTATCGCCCAAGTTCTGGCTGGAAAAACCATTGCTGAGCAACGACTGATCGCTGGGCGCAGCACAGCTGGTCGGTTTTCTTATCTTCTTGCTTATTTGAAACTCGCTTTGCTGGTTTTCTGCTCTTGCTCGGGTACAGCTCTTATTTTTAGTTGCAGGCTTGCCTTCGTCTGGTGCTCATTTATACTTAATTGCTGTGCCGTTTTAATGAGCTGTTTGAGCTGACGCTTCCCACCAGTTTTGTGTGCTGGTTGATTTTATTATTCATTGGTTGCACTTCATGAAATTTTGTGCGTAACGTATTCCTGCCTGTAAGTTTAGTTCTCAGCTCATGCATGTTGGATCAACGGTAAATGAGCAGTGTTTTTAAAGACTACAACAGAAAAGGCAACATTGAAATTTCACAACGATTTTCTAACAATTTTTCGAGCATGAACGTGAACTAAGCGTTTTGACCTCCAGCGCCTGATGCAAACCTGCCACAGCTGCTGCTCATGTTCTGCTCATTTAAGCAACAAGCGTAATCCTTTTCAACATTGCTAGAAAAACAATTCCGTGTTTTTTTCGTAGGCTTTTTTGCAATGTCGTTTTGATTTTTGACGAGATTTAATCCTCTGATGTTACCCCGCGAGACTGTGTTATTCTTCTGATTTAACTCTTTTATTTTCGGTAAGGCCATCCGAATAAGTGAATCAGAAACTTATTCAAAGGCCCTCGCATAGTGAGGGTCATTATCACTCATCACGAAAGAAATAATTCATTACATTAACAACTTTACTCCAATTATATTTTTATAACTCCTCATGAAGAGGCAAAATTTACAGTCGATTTGTATGTCCGATTTGAAAATCCTTTAACCCAACTCCAGTAATCGCACATGCGGCCTCTGAGGCTGATTGAGAGGCCGTAGCAAGACAGGCGCCATCAACTGGAAGGCTCGTCAGTTCAAGGATCAGGGCATCCCGCGTAGAGCTGCTCCAGGAAATCCTCACTAATGCGTATCAATTTCCAACGCCGAGCCACGATATGCACGATATGAATCACCGTGTGTGCCATCGTAAAATGGGTTCACTTGGTGTACTGAGGACAAACATTTTGGCAATTGTTATGACGTGTCAAAACTTGTTCCTAGCGGATAATTTTCGTCATGGGTGCATGTGTGGAAGTGGCGCTCGTCTTCAGGCACGCGTCTCGTAGCGATCCAAGGTACTGCAGAACGCATTCCGCGTAATGATTTCGATAGTGCCAAATATAAGGGAATGCCTTTAGGCTTTTAAGATGTTTGGTCACTTAAAAAGATTTGTACACTGTTTTTGAAATACGTCATGGACGATGATGATGTGCACTTAATTTTACTCAAGCCTTCAATATTTAAATATGAAAGGGCAGATTCCTCATTTCAACCTGTTTACCTAGGGTGTGCAATTTGAATGATGGCTCTATTATTGTTATACTTTCAATAAAGGTGAAGTTACGAGCGAAATTGGCAGGGAAATATTAATTACTACGAAAAAAATGAATGGGAAACAGCCCAGAAGAGTCCCTGATAGTATTCACCACTGAACAGGAGTAAATACCGCACAGTGTCCGTAATTGGAATTCATTTGTAATGCCTTTATGAAGTTCGCACGTCGCCTGCACGCTGTGCCAGTTCTCATTAGATGGATTCTAAAGCTCGCACTATGGGAACCAGAAGCTTAATGAGTGCTGACGTGTGCACTCGTAATTAACGACTAGAATTCGTACGACTAACTGAACATATTATGAGGTGTAGTCCGGCTGTGGATAAAAGTTAGGCCGCGCTGCTCGTGCCCCTGCCGCAGCAAACATGTCAAAAGCTGTCGCTGCTCGGGTGTCGGTTTGAAAATTTAGCCAGGACTGTTCTATAGAAGATAGAATACATGTACAACGTTACCATAGAAACGAACCAAGCGGCTCATCCTTTTCATTTACCCGAGTCCAATGCCGCCAGGCACCAATTATGTACAGGCATCTGAGATAGAGTATCGAAGGAGAAATAAGAAGAGACAAACAACAGCTTGTATTACTACCAACTCTTTTTCAAAGACGATCACCATTACTACAATCGCTACCCACTCAAACTCTGTAGAGGAGGAAGAAAAAGGTCTACAGGAACTGCTCTGTGGACCTATTATCACATGTAGGATCATCGATACATTCACTCAGACACTAAAATGCTCATCAACTATTTAATGATGGATCAGTGTTGCTTGCTTGGTTGGTGGTCCTTCTGCCTGGCCGTCCTAAACTAATAGCGAGACTGTCAGCTGAGGAAGTTCGTATCAGTGATACTGAAAACAACATTGTTTCATGTCAGACTTACCGTAAATAAAAAAGCGTTTTAAAAATGTTACATCTTTGTCCCGCAATTTTTGGCGGGGCGCGTCCACTAGTTTTGTCATAAAAAAGCCGCCCCTTCCAATGCCGGGCCAGTGCCGTGAAGTACTTAGGCACAGAATGGTTAAAAAGTGTTCCATTTCATAATTTATGCCTTAAATTACTATACTGTACAATCGAAAGAAAATATATTGATGTATTTCTTGTTTTAGATGAGCAGTATAAGCATGTCTAAATAGTTTTCACAACAAATTCCTAAAATTATGCACCGTTATAAAGAGGACGTACACACAATACATAGTGCTTGCTCAATAGTGCTCTTACTTATCCCGTAATGTATATTATCTGATAGGGGACAGGCGTGTATCTCTTCAGGCATGCAGGCCTAATGTGAAGCGGGCTGCCCGCTGTGTGCGCTGTGCCCGCCGTGTCCGCGACGAGACACTCGTCCGAACTGCAGTTACCACTATGGGGACTGCTGTCAAGAAATATGGACGTAAGAAATCCGTAGTACAGTTTAGTCTTGAATTCTTTGCGTTTCATTCCAAGCGATGGTGGATGGGCTCACAAGCGCATAAATTGACAATAACTGCTTTCACAAAATTCCTTTCATTTAAAAGGTTTAAGAGGTAAGCTGGTCCATTTCGGGCTGAGAGGCAGGTGTGATTATGACTGTCTGTTCAAAGCACTAATGCCTAAGGAGCCACATCCGAAGTGGAGCGTTCTACTCAGATGCGTCTGTTCGGCCGTGTGTCAAACGCGATAACGCGAATTCTGAGAATCTTGAGTAACATTACGTCTGCGCTTCTCATTTTGCCTTCGTGAAGTGATTTAGTCTAGCTTCCCCTTTGGAATTGAACTCTTCTGGTCGTAGGTTTCAAGTTAGTTAGTATTTGCCAGGCTTCCAAAAAAGATAAACTAATTCAGAAGTTACGTACTTTCCTCGGGTGAAGAATTTCTATTTTTTTACAATGTTCCTCAGAACGGTCGTTACACTGGGCCATAAAAATTTGAACGTTGATTTCGCCCGAGTCTTGAAGTTGTGCGCGTATTTGATCTCGGTATTTTGCGTCCTGGAATCTCATCGCTTGTGTTTTAGTGAGAACTTCCGGCCAGAAGCCCCTTCAAAAATGGCGCTCAGATCGTCTCCTTTTATTTCCCGAGCGTAACACAAATCGTCTCGCTTCGCTAACTTGCTTTCAAGTGCACTACTGCTGGCTCGTTGACGTCAAGACGTGCACGTCTACTACCACGTTGACGTCAAGACGTGCACGTCTACTACCACGTTGACGTCAAGACTTGCACGTCTACTGGAGCATTCAGGTCAACACGTGCACGTCTACTGGCGCATTCAGGTCAAGACGTGCACGTCTACTGGCGCATTCAGGTCAACACGTACACGTCTACTGGCGCATTCAGGTCAACACGTGCACGTCTACTACCACGTTGACGTCAAGACGTGCACGTCTACTACCACGTTGACGTCAAGACGTGCGTCTACTGATACAATGACGTAAGACGTGCGTGTCCACAGGAGCGTGTAGGGCCTCGCCGCACTTGTGACGCGTACACTCAATTATTCATAAGCCGATACGCGTTCACTCGTTCATGATTCATATTTAATCATGACTGACATACTTTTTAAAAGTTGTTTTATATCAATCCGTATGTCTTTGAGGCTCAGCTCTACTAAAAATCTCTGTTGGGCGCTTACTAACTCAGATACATTTTAATACAACTAAAAAAAGGCGAGAAGAAATTGAATGGATGCTAAATTCATGCTGCCCTTGCAGAGATAGCTCTAAAAGATGCGTTTTCTATTTGAGTTTTTTATCAAAGAACAGCCGCAAAATCCTAGCAGTCACAAATTTTAACGCTTCCGATTCAATGATTCAATGCACAGCATTCTCGGGTCAGCTGATCTGATAATTTTTTTATCATTAATGACTGGTATTACACCTCCAGATTGCTGTTAAATAAGCTTTCATGAAGATGCCATTACAAGTGAATAAATAAATTTTCAACTCGTGAAGGAATAATGACAATACTTCAGGAGAGAGCAGCCAATGTTCGCAAATAGACAGCTGAGAAAAGTCGAAGGCAAGAAAACAAAAACGTAAGCTTGAAACTGAGAAAATGTTCGACTTGGCCGAAAAAAACAAAAACTAGATCAGGTCAAGGCGCGACAAAGACCGCCACTGCTCAAACTTCTGCTAAATCTCCACGGCAAAAGTCCTTTAAAAACCTGAAGAGTTCCTTAAGGAAGTTGGCAAACTACGTAGAGATGTTAGTGGGAACGATAGCAAACATTTTCCACTAAATATTAAAAAATAAAAGAAACTGCAAATCTTGCAGACCGTAAGGGATGTACACATTGAGCAATATCTATGTTTTATGCAGAGGATCTAAAGTTCGCTATGCGCTGCGTATGGAGCACTTTGCTTTAAATTCTTACCTTCAAAGTTGAATTCTTCCCCGTAAGTATCAGAATATTGCAGTGAAAATGAAGTTTTCGGGACTACTATCTTTCGTGCCTTCCTTCGCTTTTCATTTTCATGCCTTCTTCGCTGATTAATCTTCATCTTTTCTCAATATTCATTCTTAAGATGCATTTCCCATGCGCAGGGAATTTTGTGTGGGAACACACCATTGCGTAGGTTTCACGTTTTATTAACTCCACACCTAACGCTCACCTCTTTCCGTTCTCTTGAGGTCGCATGCTATGTGGGTAGGGAACTGCAAACTAGCAAATAAAATTAATAAAATAAAATGCCCCTCCTCTCTCTCCCGTTACCGGAAATATTAGCAGTCTAAGTTTAAAAGTATGGTTGAATTGATAACGTTTGTTTTTTGGAAAACGAAGTCAGGAAATAACGCGTTGTAAAGAGACGTATCCCACTGTGATATAATAATACCTTAGCGTTGCTAGCTAGGGTCCGTCAGTCAAATAAGGCAGTACGTAGCAGTGGTAGTAAAAATAACATTATTTCGTGTCAGATTTACCGTGGATAAGAGGGCATCTTAAGAATTTATCATCATTTGTTTCGCCATTTGTGGCGGGGCTCGTCTACTTTTTTTATAGAAACGTCAAGACGTACAAGCTCCATCTCCGGTCATTTGAATAATCCAAATTAGTAATGGAAACGCTGATTTCAAACTTATTATCGTGTACTTCTGAAGTCATGGCTGGTGTGCAGGACAAATCCGGTTCAATTAATTAGTGTTTGGCTTACTTCCGCTTACATAGTTTGCATTTCTGTACGTATCCTAACTACCAATCAGAGTCTGTTTTGATACATCAGCAATTTCCACAAAAAATAATTGATACTTAGTGAACCTACTTCCAAAATATTCTGACTATAAATATATTCAAACTTAACAATATTTGCTCAAAATTCAGAGTATATCAGCCGGCGTAACCGGGACAGAATTGCATAGCAAGCTGAAACATATTCCTTGAGACGTGCATAAGCGTACATAAGCGTATGTACGTACATAAGCAACTTCGGGGATTTGGAACTATGTTCAATTACAACATTGGTCGTCTGCTAAAATATGACTACACCTGGTAACACAGTTTCCCTCCATTTACACCAATAGTACAGCTCGGAATGGTGGAAGAACCGCACTTTGCAATGGGACCGATAACTATAATGAAATTATTGAGAGTAATGCATAATTTTCAAATTTAAATTTTGAGTGCAGTAGGATTGACTTGTGGTGTACGTAAATTGAGAAACCCTCCTCATTAATTATGATACGAGCAATGTGCAGTGCAAATTTTCCTGCTCAGGAGACTTTGCTGCCGTGTAAAAATGCAACAGAAAAGTTCGTTGAATTAACGTACTGCTCATCCGTACCAACGTTGCGTGCCATCCCATCTGCACGGGACGCTCCCGCGGCAATGTCGAATGATTTTGGGAAAATCATTTTCTGCCCTGATTTTTTTCTCAAATCCTATATTGAAGCTTTATGTTTTGATGAGTTTGATGCTCATTTCGTTTTACTCATTTCTCATTTGTCTTCAACTGTAATACATTCGGTTGGATTTTTACGCATGTGTTAATTTATGAGTCTAAATTCCAGTGAGTCGCGATCGATTTCTTTGCTCGTCAACAAAGTTGTAGAGACTACATAGTCTCAGAACTTACCGCACCCATTCCAGCTGTTAAACAATGCAGGATGTTATTCTGTCGAGGCATCTATTGGTGTGCTAGGATTCTGAGAGCCAGCGTGATACGGTAAAGGGAAAATTCTCGACCGTGAGCATTGTCTTTTGTCAGTAGAGAGCATTTCATCTCCATACTTGATTAGAACACTACAGTTTACCTCCGGTCAATGATGCCTTGCTACCATTTGTTCTCGTGGTCGCCGGAGTTCGTCAGCAATGGAAAGAATTTTGTCGGACAACATTTACTTGTGGCAGACATTTCATTTTGTCGGATATGTATATTTACGTGAGACGGACACTGAAGGGCATTGTCCTCCAGCGTACCTACGGGACTTGCGATCCTGGATGATAGGTAGGATTCCCGAGCATTTATTATAATTTCAACTGCATAAAAAGTTTACTCTGCAAACAGAAAACGATCTTTAATCTGAAACTGAGTCGCCCTGTTACACTCACATAAAACGTATCCACGCTGGTTAAATCCCAATCATTGTAATTCACATACACTATAAAGGGTGTCCGACGAAAGATAGAGCCGGAAATGAATGAATCTAATTCCAAAACTATTCGCTGCATTTTTATTCTGTTTGACCATATTTTCCGTTGTACGCAGATCAACAAATGCTCTACGTATTGATAGAACATCACCGAAAATATTTACCCGTAATTAATCCACTGAAGGCTATTGGATACGTGATGACGCGGGAAAGTCAAACAATAAAATGTACATGCCACAATTTGACTTTATTCTAAAGCTCCAACTCCCTACGCATGTCGTCCATTTCTGTATGCGTACTTCTGAGCTCCTGATCGCATCGATGAAACAACTCCTAAGATTAACTGCTAACCATTTTTAGTACATAGAATTCGTTAGTGATTCATACTTTCAATTCTCCAGTGTTTTGAGGGGGACTATAATACATTTTCATTTTCAAGTGTCCCCATTGAAAATTATCACACGGTGTTAGATCATGGGAACTCGGAGGCCACTCAATTTCTTGATTTAATGCAACTATACGGTTATTAAAAACTTCTTTCAACCGTGTTCTTATAGCTATCAGTATATGAACTGCAGTGTGCCGGCCCGTATCCCTCTAACTCTGCTGACTCGAACGCCGTAAATATGCTAGATCTCTGGGATTGTATGTTCATTGATAAGGTTTAAGTACCCAACACTCTATTTTTGTTTCTTGTCTGTTTTTTGAAGGACCCCCTGTTTAATAATGCGTTAAATTTATGTATGTGTTTTTTGTGCCTACCCATGAATTTACGTACGAAAGATATTTGGTAGCGGAAAACCACGGGTCCAGCTTCTCGGGTACGTATTCATAATCAGCGAGACTGCGTCAGTGAAAGCAGTCCGTATCACTGATGCAGAGAATTCCATTATTGTTCACGACACTTACTGTCATTTCTCACGGCATGGGGACGCTAGTATACAGTATAGTACGCTTGCATCAGTATCATGGATACGAACAGATTTAAACGCCCACAATTGTTTCGAAAATAATGGAAGGTAAAATATAAGTAAGTCACATTTCCGCTCCTTAGTAAATCGAACTTCTTACCTGTTATCATGACTTATTATCTATGATCCCAGAGGTGGTCTAGGTTATGATAATTTTCGCTAGCTCAATTTCCCCTTAAGCCTCACGATTATGTTGCAACATAAGATCTGAGCGAAACTGCGATGCTTCCTCGAAGTCGTGTTATTAAGATTTTCTTCATTTCAAGGCCTCAGATTAGCTGCTCTATTGTGGGCATAATACCTTAGTTTTAGGAATTTCCGCACGGTAAACTAAACGCTGGTCTCATCTCCGCCTCAAAAGTACCAATATTCTTGTGTGGAGCTGCTGAACATCACAAATGCTTCGCTGGCACCGAGACCGGAGAGGTCTTTCGTCTTGCTAGAGCACCGCGTATTCTGGAGGAACTGAATACTCGTTAGGTATTGTGGATGCCTACTATCGCACTATACGTATAGGGTGTTTCAAAAAATAGTCAACCAAATCTCAAACAACTATAGCTCAAAAACTATTGAAGTCACAAAAATTTAGGAAGTTGTACAATGGTCATCAAATATTCTACATCTACAGGGTGACACAAAAAAAGAGGGAGGATGTATCACAA
>VOMN01043837.1:0-18370 GCA_014899125.1 Orchestia grillus
ATTACTTGTGGTAAATAAATGTTTAAAAATGTTTAATGTTTACAAATACGCACACAACATAAAATATACGTATGAAAATAATTCTGTCTTTCTATAACAGTGAAAAATGAAATAAAATTTTAGAGTGAGTGTCAAAACGAATCGAACAGGCTCAATACAATCAATCTTCTCATGATTCTTTAAAATTTGTAACTAGTAAATGAAGAATAATTTCTTAGTCGGTCTCCCAACAAGGTTCTCGGTGTACGTAAAATTCCCTCGGGTATGACTTTGGTAACGCTAGAAGCGCCTCGTTATAACGCGGGAGACATCGTCAAATTTTATACGTAGCACCTTAAGGTATACGCAAATGTATGTATAAATATGTTGACCTGTGGAACCTCATTCCAATTTATATTAACAATGTGTAGTAGAGCAAAAGGTTGTTAATTGAACAACTGCCATGCACGAAATTAACCATGTACGAACCCGGGTCAGGGCGGCTTTCATAAAGTAGTTTCGTGCTGTACTCGTTACTTCCTAAATTTCGACCCAATTTTTCAATCAACCCTAAAATGAGCTCCCATCGCCGACCGCTGGAGAGAATACAGTGCGCAGTCCGGCTACAGCCATCGCAGTACTCAGCTTTAATTGTACAATATTTTATAAAGGGCCGTTGAGTTCGGGCGCAGCCTGCGCTGCCACATTTTGTGTCAGGCTGGAGAAATCAATTGCAGCCGCTGGGTTCCATCCTAATTATGACGTGAAATGAACTGATGGCCGTGCAAATGCCTTGAAAGCTTTTTACCTGCTATAATTTGTCCAACATCCAAGCCACGCTCCAAAAATTTAGGGGAGCTTTAATAGCTTCATTGACCACGGAAAGTTTCCGTCTCATGTTTTGATGAAGGCTAAAACTTCAAGTTTCCCTTGCTAGGCGCACGCGGAAATGGGTTTAAATGAGTTTTTTTCTAGCTGGCGACATAAAGGAGAAGCCTGTTTTTGAGTTTCTGTTAGTCACTTATTTAGCTAGCATGTGTTCGAAACATGATATAAAAAACTTAAATAACGTACATTTCTGTGTAAAGAAGCATCAGTGAGATTTGAATGCATTTATTGGGGAGTGAGAGGTATGAAGTTCACACTTCCGTTATCAGCTGATAAGGAAAAGAAATCCTCAAAAATGTGAGCTATTAAATGTTCACTGTTCGGGTAATACTATTTATTTCTAAAAGAATCTCACTTGCAATAAATGTCAAAAATTCTGTTTTTAAAACAGAAAGGTTAAAATTTGCGAATGAATCAAGGTGGAACTATGAAAGCTATGAAAAAATATCGCTGAAGGTAGTGAAATCGTGAAAATTTAAAATATTTTTGTACATGTTTGAGAAAACTGAGAAAAAATTACGCATATTTCCCATCATTTTGTTCATCTCATAATACTTAATATCGTGACGGAAAAACTGCGCACGAGACGCGAGTTAGCTTGGTGTAGTGCTCTATATAGACAGACTTTACGTCAGCACATCGAACCGATTGCACTCTGGGTACATAGATGCACTCGCAGTATGACATTCAGAGACCGTGTACAAAGCTCGTGAAATACGGACGCCAAAAGCTAGAAATTTCCACACACATGCAAGTTTTCACGAACACAGGAGTTGGTTAGAGGGCGGAGTGACCGAGTCACACGATTCCAAGGCACCAAAAGTAGGATTTGTTGTTGGACACGGGCTCAAGCTCCTCTAGAATTGGGAGTTCATTCGTCACAGCCGTGTCAAATTTCTTCTCGTTGGCCGACAAATGTAGAGGCCCACAGAAAACTTGCGATCTAACTCGATTTACTAAAAACTATTTCCGTTCCTTAGTGTCTAGGGACTCAAATAATTCGAATTTAGTCGTTCGTAAAGTACGACCCTTTGAGATTTCGGTTCCTACTTTTCTCTAGCGTAGTTAATGAAATTAGAAAAATATCATCAGGCACATTCTTATATTTTTGCTCTGGGGTAATAATTCGAAGGCTTAAGAAGTGGCTTGACAGTATGGAGAGTTGTGGTACTTTCAGTGTGGAAAAATGATTTCTTTTCACGTGTGTTATTTTTGTTTCGTTTTGTAATGCTGGAATACTGAGGAATTCACTTCACTTCTGGAATAGTCAAGTTTGTATCTTAATCCCTGTCTGCCAAAGCACAGAAAATAATAGTGAGCTCAGCACCCGAACGTTCAAATTCTTAACATTGGGATCCCTATTAAATTATATAAAGAAAAAAACTTTTATTGATTTACAACCCTTTTTGATGCACAGTAAATATTTGGGTTTCTAATGTCCTATACGTAATTACTGACGCCTGAGGGTTGTGAGGAATGCGAGGTTCAAGTTTCCTTTTCCAAAAGAAGCACTCTGTGGTTCCGCAAAAATTCGTTTGCTCCAGTAGGGAATCGAACCCGAACTTCCTAGCTGTAAATGGAGCAGGGACGAGTGCACCGTTTCCTACTTTAAGTTTAGCAATAGCATGAAATTTCACGTGCAATTGTACTTACTGACTCGTTCTCGTCTTCATGCAAATGAGCGCTGACTACCCATCGTAACATTTTAATTAATAAAATAATACTAAATAATAATAATAATTTAAATGCTCCTTTGCAAAAGCGAGCGTTTACCGTGCGGAACAATAAGTTGGAATCCTCACAAGCTTGGCATTCACAAAATTTCCTTGGAGTGTAAATCTTGAACCAGTCTTGTTATGAACCTGTAGTTACTTATAAAGTTCGATTTCAACTTCACATTTGAATTCGCGCAAACATTTCTGGTGCTCAAACCCAAAAAGTTGTGTAATTATGCGAATGCTGCCGCTGCATTTGCTGTCATCTCGTTTCGTACAGTTGTCACGTCTCGGCAACTGGAGCATAATGATACACTATGTTTTTGTAAAATTTTGACGTACCTGAATGCGTTAACCTTCGCTTGGCACTTTTGTGACATAGAGGCAGGTGGTTTGTAAGAGAGTGCATGGCTATATGATCCAATGGAAGGTGAGTGCTGTCAGAGCATTTTTCGTGAGTAGTGGCATTCCCGCTCAGGGATTGGTTAATTCATTCAATAGTTACATACATTAACGTTTTCTTCGTTTATTTATAAGTACAACCATATTGATTTGTACAATCTACAACGACAGGTTATGTTAAGTTAAGTAGCACTTGGCCGAAGCTTAGAAAAATTCGTCACTTTTTCAGTTGAACTGTGAATAATTAAAATTCACAGTTCGTCTAAAGAATCGATGGAAGTCAGAGTAAGTTAAACGCTCGGTTAAAGTACCGTAGACTTATATCTGCTCATGATAGTTGCCACGCGTATGTGCGTCATACGAACACATAACTCGCATAAGTGTGTCATCACACAATTGTGCACGCACTCGTGTGTGAGTTTTGTGGTAAGCGAACAACACATTTTAGGGCATCAGAAATGCACCGAGCTTTTCCCCAGTGCAGAACATTTTCTCTGAATATTTTTGTTTTATCGTACGTGTCGCAGGTACACAAATTTATATTACAGGCTGATTCAACATTTTCCTCGGCAAAAAATTATCGCTGTCCATAATTATTCCGTACACGAGTTTACACGACTCGAAAACCGATAAAAAGAGTAAACTTTTATTTCTACTTTGCATTTCAAACGCCCGAGAATTACGCCCACATATTCTCTTTAACTCGGATGTTTTTCTCAGCAGTAGGTTCAACCTTTATTTTCTTTATTGGGGAGGCCAAGGCGGAGCAGCTTCCCTTCTAGGCTGACAACAAGAGTCACGACCACCGTGTGCGAGAAGTGCGGCGCATGATGTGAGAAGTATTACGTGTGGGGTGTGCCTCATGTGATGACCTAACCAGTCTCCTTGTGGTGCTAGGCACGAGTAACGCTACACCTAAAGCAATAAAACATCAGCTCGACAGGCCTGAGAAAGTTCGTAAAAGTGAAAGAGATAACTTTCTACAAACACGTGGCTGTGATAACCCCACGCCGTTCTGGTTTGTTCTTTATCTAAGAGCTGAGGATCTCATTTTCAAGCACTTCCAAATGACATCCACTCGCTGAGGGTGAGTGAGGAACCGTGATGCATTCACCAGCTTTGTAATCTATTCGCCTCCACGTGCTAACTCAGGTAAAATAAAATTATTAGATTGATCTTGTGAGCGAAAATTTTCTGTTGGCAAAGCTAAAAAAACTCTCAACTTATGCTCAAAAATGTAAGTTTTGATAACAGTCAGCTATATGCAGGTGCCCAAAGGACTATCCGACGTTCCGTCAAACAATGTAAAAATACTTTTTAGAAGATACTAATTTTGTAAGGCATTCATACAATATTCATAATGTTTAGATTCTAAACGTGTTTATGACGCCAATAGTTTTAACAAATTTATAACGCTAATATTCTTAGCTTATTTATGGCCTTAATGTTCTTGACATGTTTGTGGCGCTAATATTTTTCAGCAAATTTAAAGCACTAATATTCTTAAAACTATTTATGTAGCTAATATTCTGAGCGTATTCCTGACTCTGATTTTCTGCACAAATGATACCAAATTCGGTATTACTCGCGTATTATCAGTTGAATATATTATCAAAAAAATGACATGTAAAAAATATTTAAAAACGAGATTAAATTGAAGAAACTGACAGAGAACAACATGTCAGTCAAAATCAGGTTCTCAGCATTCAAAACGACCGAGGTACTCTCGGGGTTCCAACTTTGTTTCATATTCTGTTATTTTGGTCAGAATTACGAACTTTCAGGCGGTTGGTATCAAGAGAAAGCTCTTCCTGTTTGGCCTCCGTCCATGTCTGGACAGCACGCTAGAACCACTCTGCCTCTACTTCTTACGATGCTTCAATTTCTATTACACGCGATACTTCAATTTCTATTGCTCGCAATGCTTCAATTTCTGTGTTTCGCGATGCTTCAATTTCTGTTTCTCGTGGTACTTTTAATTTCAATTTTCCTGTAATGCTTAAATTTCTATTTTCTGCCTCCATTTCTATTTCATGCGGTGAATATTTTGGTCGGTATTAAATTGCAAAAAATCAATTTCAATTTCTTGGGATGCTTCGATACTTGTCTAAAGTTTGGCTGCTCTCTAATTAGACACTCAAGTGATATTCGTTTAATCACCTGCGAACAATACTTTTCAATAAGAGTAGCGACACGAAATCTTATTATGTAGCCAAAATTATTTTTGAGCTGGCAATCAAAAACGTATGATGTTTTAATAAATATAGTATGGAGCAGGGGCCTCCAACTTTTTTTTGGCCACCCTCATCACTTCTACGACCTTGAGCTCACAAACCGTGAAAGCAAACCTTTACTCAAAATGACATATGAAATGTCGTTTTCCATGTAGAATTGTTTACCTGCTTGAAAACTGAAGAAATTATTTACGTAAAAACCGTAGCTTTGAGCCCATCTCCTGTCGGTCGCACTCAATTGTTTTCCGTGAAGGTCTAATTGCCTCTCGGGCCCTGGCTTGGGGGCCACCAGCGTGGAGTACATGAGAGAAGTACAGTGTACTCCCTTGACTGCCAAAATAAGTGCACAATCCATTGTATTTAAGACATAGGCCGTGGCTTCTTTTGATTTCTTTGACTTGGAAATCATTCAAAACGGTTTGTCTACGTACACGACCAATTCGCTGGTAAAAATTCTTTCCTTTCACTGTTATAGGTAGAAGAAACATTAATTTTTAGTTTATATGATCTTATTCTAATAGTTTTGATTTGGAAAATATACAACACCAGTTGATTCGTTTCGTTAAGTTGGTCCTATCTATGATTAGTTTCCATTTTCTAAAATAAGTCATATACCACAAATTTGCAAATCATTCATCGACTGAACAATTATACAAAGCAATTCGACTGTTGCTCTACGTTTTCAGGCTGCAGAAAATGCGTGTTGAATCTCGAACATTTCCTTTAAGCGCACTTTTCATAGCTCATTTCGCAAGACTATTGAGGGTCGAGTTCATGACAAACAAAAGGCTCAGTTCGCATGCTCCACAAGTTGTCTCGCTGCCTCGCAGCTATCGCCCTCCTGCATTATGTCATTAGAGAAGCAACGGCTGGGAAAGCGAAACTCCACACCCGGTGTACAATAGCAGAAGGCGTACCTTGCGTTTGCCTATCTCATAATTTTCCCAGGATTAAGGAATTTTTTCACCACTTCAGCCCATAGTCTCAGCTTACAGCTGTGGTCGCCCAGAAATCTATGCATCGTAACTTGTGCGCTCAAGCTGCTCGTTGTTTGAAAATAAGCTGTTCGGGCTTTGAATTTTACGTTCCGTCCTCTAGCTGCTATCAATTTCATGTTACTTAATCCGTTCCTGGAAGTACTATCGAACAAAGACGCTGTTTCAATCGTCCCTAAGTTGAGGAAATGAAATAACATTGCGAACACTCACGCTGTTACGATGACGGAAATAATACTACGCTATCATAGACAACAAAGGAACAACGTTTCTAGTCAGACACGCTTGCTTAAAAATCGAGCAAAACTGAGTTCCTGCGTTGAGCTTATATAGGGAAGTCCTTTGAATAGAGTCTTTCTCCGGCCTGATCTATGAAGTTTACGGGGGAGACGGAGAATTTCCTAGCACCTAACGACCTTAGAAGCTTTGAGCTATGTATTGAGTCGTAGGTTCGAGCAAATATGTTGGCCTTGGCACAATGCAAAGATTGGAACTCAAACGAGGTGACAGAGGCAGCCAATCGTCGCTTCAATTGACCTGCAATGGAAAGCCGATCGGAATTCAGATTGCCCTTATCCGGCTACAAGGATTCCGGTAATTGAGGCTCTTTAAATGACCTCCGAAAAACTTGCAGCTTCGACATGAACATTTTCTACCCTAGCGTTGAAACGACCATTCGGAAAGAGTACTTGTTTAGATTTCCTAGTACAGGGCTTGAAGAGTTTTTAAAAAGTGGCATTTGTGTACAGGGTTGCCGATAAATGGAGGCTCATTTCACATGCTTACTTTCAAATAATGTCAAATTAACACTCATTATACGGCTCTCATTAAACTTAATTAATGAGCTTGCCGCTGGTCTGCGTCAAATCATGTTCACGTAGAAAAATTGCTCTGTTCGTGCAGTAATTAAATGAAAATGAATGAGCATGTCTGCGTGATGTATTTAGTCTTATTAACGATGGGAAAAAATTCAACAGGAAAATTTTACTATATTACAGGTAAACAAATGCTGACACGAAGCAAAGCTTAAGCCTAGCAAAACTAAGAGATACACTGCAATTTTCTATTCTTTCAATTACGAAAATATTTCACGATCTTTGAAAATAATGCATTGTGATTTTAATCATGGTTAAATTTAGAAGTTTATTACCAGTTATCTGGTGTACGAATTTTAAGAACGAAGCGACGATAAAGTAACAGACTTCATATTACCAAAACTTTACTCAGAAATGCTATCGAAAAAAATGTACTTCGAGTAAAGGCCTAAATCTGACAAGGAACAGTGAATGTTCGAAATCCTGTACAACGTTTGAATAATTAATTGCATGAGACGGTTCTCACGAATTAACTGCGTCAGTTGTGTTAAAAATCATGCTAGTATCTATTAGAGCTACGTTTACGCGTAGTAAATTTCCTAGTTAAGTTCATACACCGTGTCTTGAGAAGATGGGGTCGATGAAGACAACAGCGTCTCCAAGCAGTGACTCCGAGTTTGAAACAGCCAACGAAATACGTTCGAGAAATACATTCGTTTCATTTGCATTCGAGATTGTAAGCCCCGCTGTGTCAGAGAAAGTCTTGCAATTAGTTTTATCACTGAGGCCATGACAAAAGCATTTCAACACTTGCAGTGCGACTACCAATTTTTTGAATGGAAGTTGAGGGATGGAGTTCCCGAACAGAGCATCGAAGTTGTGCAGGCAATATGGTTATGTATCAACTACAAGGCGTTAACTTCTAAACTTTTTCCACTGAAAAATGTTCTAGATAATTAATGGTTTGAGTTTGTTCTCTATAGAAGTCTACCAGAGGAACAGCGCTCACGCAGCTAAAGGGAAAGCTCGGCGTGGGTGAACCGCGTGGTCGTGGGAGGCGACCGCGTGACGACAAATTTAAAAATTAAAAAATCCTACGAGTAGAGCGAACCAAATGCGAGTGAACGTTTTGTCCAAAGAGATGTACTTCTTCAAAAAGCACTTCTTTAGCATAATACTATTGTCGAAATGGTTACATCCAACTTCAATTCCCTGGCACATTAACCGTAATTGATATAATTTTGTTGTTATCGTGTACAAATTTTAATTAAATTTCATAGTTATTTTCATATTAAAGCTATTACATATGGACAATGCTCAAGCCATAATACGTCCAGGGTTCCTGAAGATTTAATGCTTACTCGTCTATCAAAACGGTCCAAATGCAAGCTGTGGGGAGATTATGCCGCGAACCAACATCTATCATCTGTTTTCTATCACTGTCTGGTATAAATCTCCCACGATAAAAAGCGGCTCACTTTCAAAAAACAGGAATAATGCTTCAGCAAAATGCAGACTGATGACCTAAAAATCCAGCCTCCTCAATCGATCCAAAAACCTTTCCTTCCGCCTTCCCTTCTAAAACTAATAAACTTCATCTCATCACTTTCCTGTTTTGCTGACATGGCAAAGGTCAAAATTTCAGGGACGACGACTATATCGTCCTTTGGAAACAGTCGCTTCGACAGCGGCGGCACGCGGCACCGCACGAGCCTCATTGTTTCTTGTGACTTTTGAAGCTTCGAGGTGCTCTAATGACTTGCCGAGGCTACAACAAAAAGAGAAGTTTACAATTTTGCAGGTTCTTGACGCTTGGTGGCTGCGAACGCCTTAAAGCGATGGGTTACGCTCAACAAACGCGTTCTGTTCCAGCTTGTAGAAATTTGCGCCCGTCTTCTAAATAATGTACTTTCTATTTGGCTGAAGTCGAGAATTCATCTACTTTATTTCCCTGAAAAAAATAAAAGGTTCAAGTACAGGGCTTTTCTTTTTGAATTCCTGTTAAAGGCACATCTGAGATAGATTTTTTAAATGTTTCGATTTTCCCCATGTATTTCGATGGGTCATTTTTTAGTCAGATGAGAGGTTGTCCTCCATTTCTTGAGTTCATCGATTAAATGTGCACACTTTTTTAGCTCGATGTAAAGTACTGTAACTGCATAGTCTTAGAAATTTTTTACTAGGCGAATCAAGAAAACAAACAGCACACTCATTTGTCAGCAATTCGGTTTAGTCGTCAGGAAAAACCTCAATAAAATATGAAAGCGTTACTATATTTACAATCTGGACGCAATTATGGTTAACACCTGTCCTACTGCTCCGGCTCGACCACCATGAACGATTTCAAAAAAGGCTTTCGATCAAGCACATTTGCTTGAACGAGTCGATTTTTAATGCAATATTCTGAAGAACCAGAAATAATTCATCACGAAACATGGCCAAGGTTGTATCTTTTGATGACAAATGAGCTCAATTCAACACCACGGAAAAATTAATAAAACTACGACAGTCTCAGCCATCTGTGAATGAAATTTTACGGACTCGAGTATCATCTCCGGCTCGGTATCCGCAGATCGAGGGCACGTCTGTGGTGTAGAGGGCAATCCGTCGGGAGAGGTCGAGTCGCTGGGCTACAATGACGTTAAGGCTTCCCTCAGCCTTGAAATAATTAAATCGACTCCCGTAATTTGAGTATTGGTGAGTGAGAGCCCGTGTGTCAAGAAGGAGTCTCCTGGTGGTGCCCCTACACCTAAAGGAAGTTATGGTATATGTGTTTGATTGAAGCGTTTTTTCTGAATAAATACCTCGAACAAATATAGTGGATTTCATTTTGTGTTGTGGGGTCTAATAGGTATTCTCCCGTATTTATAGGTACCTTCAATTTTTATAGGATATGTGTCTCGTCCGGCCACTAATCAGATTGGATTTGTGAGAAATATACTGAAATGAGGCATTAAACATTTACTTTCGTCTCTTCATAAGAAAATTCACCCGTTCACATAAATTATCATTCAGATTGCAAAATTATCGAACTCGTGGAGGCAAACGGGCACACTATAGAAAACAACAGACCATAACGCACATGCGTTGGAAAACAAAGAACCTCGGTTATCAAATGACAACAAATCAAGCGAAAAAATACTTTTCAATTACTTCCTGATGAAGTTTTCTCATGTGATGAAAATTCAGAGCTTTGTCTCTTTGCCCACTGACAGAGAATAAACTATAACATGTGTGTTATTCATCAGCGATAGCGCATAATTTTCCAAGGTATATGTTTACTTAGACTGGATGCAGAGGGGATCAAAACATGCTCACAGTAGCTTCCCGACTTTTTATATTCGACATCCCCATTGAGTTTTCACAAACATTTGAGTAAACAGAGAAAAATAGTTCAACGTTTTCTTTTAGATTTTAAGATAGAGTCAACATCGAAGGAAGAAAGAAGTGAGTTTAGCTGTATTTCCTGTAAAAACATGCCTGAAACAAGTTGTCGAAGAAAGTTGAAAGAATGTGCAACTCAGACAATTTCGTTCTGTTTTGAGTGCGTTGCATCAGTCCGCCAAATGATGAAGAAAAGACTGGCGTCCGCATTTTAAATGCGTCCGCAATACATTGATTCGAGGTAAACATGAAATGTATTGCTTTCCTGGAAAAAAGATTTCAGTTTTTTAAAGCTTGTAATATGAGTGGGGCATCATTATTTATTCCTTTTCCTTCATGTAAAATTTTTTTCCATGATATTCATGGTACGCGTCTACTTACTTCAGACACCAGCGTTCTCCAGCCGCGCATTTATGTCGTTCGAGACAAGATCGCCTTAAGTTTTCACTGGTATTTTGTATAAGGGCAAGTGTTTATAACATTCATCATAATTACGCTCATAATCGATTTGGTGTAGCCTGCAATTGTTGTGTTCATTAGTATTCTATTCATTTAAAAGTTGGCAGATTTAAAAAAAAAATGTTGTATTGCCCCGGCCCTGATTCCCTCGCCTTCAGGTCTGCTCTCAGAGTAAAAGTTGCAGACTGAAAACAAGGGACTGCGGAAATTTGCTTTCCTCTACAGAGCCTCTCGTGCTGGCCTGGTAGCTGAGTCCAGGTGTTAAGAATGTGTCGAAACTGATTTCTGTCCCTACCTGAAATTCGTCATAACTATTTTGAAGTGCATTGATTAATGCACTCACTGGGAAAAGTCTAAACTCAAGGAATGAATCAAAAACTTTGTCTAATAGCTATTTAGATTCTGCCAAAATCATAACACGACCCACATTATGGCAGTAATAATGCCGCATTTTCAACACAACTAGCATTACAGCAATAACATCGCCACAGCTACAACATAACTCGCACTATACCACTTCTCAGGTTCCAGACACAACACAACTCGCACTATACCACTCCTCAGGTTTTAGACACAACACAACTCGCACTATACCACTTCTCAGGCTTCAGACACAACACAACTCGCACTATACCTCTTATCAGGTTTCAGACACAACACAACTCGCACTATACCACTTCTCAGGTTTCAGACACAACACAACTCGCACTATACAACTTATCAGGTTTCAGACACAATGCAACTCGCACTATACCACTTGTCAGGTTTCAGACACAACACAACTGCAATGCCCTAATCGATAGCTCAGGCTCTGCAGGCCCGGCGAGCAAAAGGCAAAATGAATGAAACTATTTTTGCAGCTTGAAACTCGTTTTGCCCGATGGATAAAACTGGAATATTCTCACCACAAGTCCCCGAGCACAGCAGCCCGATGGCGAGCTCTAATTATGGGACTCGTGTTTCCAAACTTGCGATAAAATTTGAATAAAATAATGTAATGACGATTTTCGAGCTCGTTCGCGATTGGTGCTTTAGTGTGGAGGCATAATTGTGATCAGCAAAGCATAGAAATTGGTATTCCGCGAATGGAATTGCTCGGAAATGTGCGTTTCGGTTTCAAGAACTGTTTTTCGATCAAGTTTCCTCATTTTTATTTTATTTTCTTGACCTGAATAATTTCAAGAAGCACCAACACAAGAAATCCATTAACTTTTAATATTTTATCTGAATTTTGTATGTTGATCAGAACTCTCACATTAATGATACACGTATCAGTTTTAAGCAATTCTTACTGCAGGTTATTCTCAATAAATTGATTTATAATTTTAGCGTGACCACATCATACTTGAGTACATAACGCTCAAGACTTGTTTGAAATTATGTACCAGCAATATGAATGTGTTATTGTGAAGAATCATTTCGTTCAAGCCTTCGATGAAGGAGATATTTTTCAGCAGGAAACGATGAAACTAATAAATCTATCTATCTAGTATAAAACAAAAACTCTGGTCGTCTTGCTTGTTTGTTTGCTTGAAACCGTGCACACGTTTGTCTGTCGGACCTGAGATATTTGAAATTTATACTCTTCGTTTAATCTTGTATTGTGGATACCGACTTAACTGCGTAGGATATATTTCTGGATACGGTTTGATTTTGATGATTTTCATTTGACCCAACGGGTCACGCGTAGTCTAGTATATTTCTAAAAATCGGCAGAATAGTAGGCTACGAAACTGATACGTTTTTAACAGTTGGTAGAATTTAATATATCTGAGTGTTTATAAAGGTCGGATCTCTTTTGTAAAGTCAATTTCCATTTTAACTGTGTCAAATGTTAGTTTCAATTGATACTGGCATACGTTGAGAGCTGTGAGCAGCTTCTATCAAATGAATTACTTGTGTGATTCATGCCATGGTGCAACGCCTGGGACTGTTGCTTACAAGCTGTTACGTCTTTTATATTCAGAGCTAAAACTTGCCCTTAAAAGTATCTATATATTAATACACTTGTACCTACTTACCGTTCTGTCACGCTTCGCCACTTTTCAAGTGAAATTTCAGGTCTCGAGCGAAGTATCCTGTATTCAAGTTGCATGTTTTGCTATAAAAAGCCAATCTTCGAGTACATTTTCAGTTTCCCTAATAGAGTTCAGACTACTCGCATCATCAAGAAGACAATTGCTTCCAAGACCGGACTATCTCTGCCCTGAACCTTTAACCTCTGTCCAACACTTGAGAGGACCACTTCTCATGGGTTGGTTTATTTACAGTTCGTTTATCTTAATTTCCGTGAAATTTTAACGGGTACTGGGGCTAGAATTAATAGTACCATTCCCTTCCTGTTATTTTATTATTGCTACAAGAACTTGAGTTCAGCGAAGTGAGGCACTCAGGACCAAGTATCTACGATACGAACGGAGTTTTAACTCTGAGATCCGGAAATAAAACCCCAGAAACCATTTGTCGAATATTTTTCTCCTCGATAGGAATTGGCATTGACTTTTTAAATTGCTCCTATAAGAACTGGAAGAATTGAGCTCTCAATGCAGACCGATACGCAACAAAAAGTTTGCTGTCAGAAGTTGAGGTTGCACTGCCTCCTGTCCAACAATTATTGCAACATACGGCGAGAGGACAAGAGCTTTTTAGACACGACAATTCCGAGCCGCCATCCTTTCTCTCGTCCAGCTCCTCCTGAACGCTGGGCGGACGCCAGCAGGTGTTGTGACATGTGATCCTCAAATCCCTTCTATTTAGAAAATCCGGACTTGCTTTTCATCCGCAAAATTCTGCTCAAACTGAAGTACTAGGCATTTCCGAGTTTTATCATCGCTATAAAGATATTCTTAAAATCATCGTGTGTTTTTCGTATCCCTTAATTCCCAGTGCTCGAAATTTTTCCCTATGAATACGAGCGTTTAATGTTTTCTTCAACTCACTAGCGCTGACGCACTCTCCAACTCTAACGGATGTACTACATTTTGGCACTTGATCCCTGTACGTGGAAGCCGTTTCCTCTGATATGTATTACACTTATTTGTTACAGAATTGTAAACACGCTTCCAACCAAATCGTCATTGTCCTTGTCCGAAAATGTTCTAAAATTTATAAAAACCCATACACAGTCGTTAGAATAGAAGAATTTAAAAAGGAAATTCATCTTGATTCATACTTGTAGAAATATTTCGAAATACATCCTCAATTGATAATATCCATCAAATTTTTCACCCAGAATTTACGTTCGAGATCACTTTTTGCTTCGAAGAATTTACCTTAGCCTCTTGGTAAACAAAGTTTTCCTTCCGAGCTTTCTTCGTTACATTTTTAAAAGCCTGGTAGTACAAGGAAGGCAGGATCAAAACATGAGGCTTAAGGTGTTGTGGTACTGCAGCGAAAATGCCAGCGCTTTGAGCTAAATATTTTCAATGAAAAAAGATAAAAGAGCCGACTGTGGCCTGTTAACCATATGACACCTCCGGGTGCAGGCATATCAAAGAAAAATCGCTTCTTCTGTTAAGCAACATTTCCAATTATAATGTGAGTTTTCATTAAGATTGTGAAGAAAATTAATGGCTGGTCTCAAAGGGAGTGAAGGTGATTACCTGAATTAAATGAACACTCAAGAAGCGCATTCTCGAGCAAATACATAACTTAGATTCTGAGTCATTCTGCTGAAAAAAAATCAAAATTCTTCAACCATTCTTCGCAACCTCGCCTGAAAATTCCCTTCACCTCGGCTGTAGCTCGCACGTCAGTCGCTTCATTTCACGGGAGATTTCCCTTCATAGTTCGATGTGTCAAATGCAATCGATTCCGAGGCTTGCAGAAATGATATCGTCGTGTTTTGACGAGACTTGGAAAGAACCTACTGCCTCGCAATGCCACAGACGTCGGCTGCAGAGCAAAACCTCCGCTCCAGGCAGTGATAAGGTTCACGCTTCGCTGGCCAACACAGCTAGCTCGCCCCTACACCTGAACCATGAGCCTAGGTCTCGTGATCCCCTCGTAGTGAGGTGCCCTCTGTGAGAGCAGCAGCTGCTTCTCAAGTGTTGGAAAAGAGCGACTCAGATCAACGCCAGGTTCTAAAGCAGTGTAGGTATTTGAATTAAAACGCATGCTGTGTGTTCTGTGAAAAATTCACGTAGGTCATCAATATAATTCTTCGTGGCCCTAGCTTATAGAAATCGATAGTTTAGATTTGATAATTAACTTCTATTTTAAATCTCCTCGAGAACTTGAACAGGGTACTGTATATGTTCCATCTTCTTCCAGACAGTGCTCATTTGCAGGAACCCTCTTCGGTATCGAAAAAATTTTTTGCTTTGCGTGTGGCAGTTTAAATCTGAATCCACAATACCAGACTTTACGCAACTATGAACACATTCTTCGTATCAATCGATCGTCGGAATATTAAGATACTGAGGCTTACGATCGTGCTGGCAATCTTCTCACGTGCCCTTCCCGAAGCTCTTAATTTTCGCCTGGTGGTCCTTGGCTGTGGTGTTCACGTGCCCCACCTCCATAAATATCGTCGCGCTCGCCCCTCTGAGAGGCAGACTCGTGCCCGTTCTCCCGTTCCGTTCTTTCTTTTCAACTTTTGTCTCGATGCGACAGGAGTGAAAGGCTACTAAATCTACGGCTGTTGGTTAAGGGTTAATAAAAACTTACTCTATCTTTGGTCCTCATAGGTACTTTGTTCTTGCTTGGCGGTTGTGCTCATGTGCGACGGTTTTTTTTTCGAAAAAAAACGTATATAAAGTAGTCAAGCTATGTTTCACTTAAATGGAACATTTTATCTGAGTATATGGATCACGCAATATTTTTTGGCTCATTGAGGACAACAGTTTATGATAATATAAGTTTTGCTTAAGAGGGTAGTATTGAACAAAAAGTCCTTCTGATGAAAAATTGAAGACCCATACAATTTGTTCACGTTCCTGATAATGTAAATCAAGCCTCGTGGCGCCACACCAGAAGGAACTTGACTCATGTTTAAATCCTCGCAAGTCAACGAGTTTTAGGACGTTTTCAGACGAGTTTTAGAACGTTTTAAGACGAGTATTATGACATTTTTAAGACGAGTTTTAGGACGTTTTTCGGACGTGTTTTAGGACGTTTTAGGACGAGTATTAAGACGTTTAGGAGAAGTTGATTCGATGAAGAATTGAATAAACTTATGATGGCATGCAAAAAGTACAATGACATGCAGCCGATGACTTAAAGGTTATTTCACTGTTTGTGAGATTCAAAAGCAGCGTCAAAACTGCACAACAATAGCAATTCGCTTAAGACGAATTGCAAAATAATAATTCCAGTGAGAAGCGAAGTGTGCCGATTCTTTTGTGGGTCGACAGTGGAATAGATGTAGAAAACCGAGAGTTGAAAGAAAAAATTATCTTATCTAGGGAAACAAACCAGTAAATAAGATAAATATTTGTGCGTTAGGTTACGAGTTGAACGCGGCTACCCACCAGGAGATTGTATCTTCAAGGGAACACAAAGCAATGCACCGATTTATTTTCGAAGAACACCGGAGAAATTTTGTATCCATGAAAACCGTGATTTCTTCGCATTGACTAACTTTACCGTTTCCCATCACTAGCACCTTGTCCCAAATTCATTTATGTTATTCAAGTTTCAGCTTGTTAATTGGCCACCATAGGTATTTTCTCTCACTATAACACCTTTTGTTATGAGTAACCTTTGTTACACATCAGATAACGTAAGTCACAGAGCCTGTGTAAGAATTTCATTTTCCAATTTTAGGCAATCGTTTCGTTATTTAAATAAGACCAAAATGATTTTGTTGCTCAGGCCTACCCCGGATACCTATTTTAATGATTCTGTGTGCATTGATATGACGTGCATTTGATATAGAATTCAGCAGTGTGTTTGAAAGCGTAAATGTACAATTGCCCGAGTGCTACAATTGTATCTTGTTCTCGTTTCAAGCGCTGTGGTAGGAATGCAGATCATAATTTCATAACTCTGAATATGATACAAATTTCCTCGTTCGTATCGCCTTCAATGTTAGTTGAGCTCAGCCGTGCAAAAGTTTCGCGTACAACTCCTGATTTATGGAAAAGTTCCCGAAAAATGTTCCCGTCGGTGAAGTTGAGCTCCGAGTCTGGTGTAAGAAAATTTTGGAGACGCAGTAACTTTCGTGTCACTCCTCCTAAGAATATTGTTGCCACGACTAAAGCGCCCAAAAATGAAGTCTCCTAGATACCCAGTATCGTCAAAATTACAAAGGAGCTTTCGGCTGATCTTGCTGGGAAATATATACTCGTGGAAGATTCTGCACTGCAATCAGTGTTGGGATTAAACAGTGTATGTTTAGCGTGCAATTACCGAGTTGCGTCAACCAATGTCCTCGTTTCTACTAAAAACACAAATTCAAAGGAGAAGGCGATGAGTGTTCACTCCTACTCTGAACACTTTGACTGGACCAAAAACTTTCTGTGGAGTTAATTTATGTGCCTAAAATATTATACCGTACCAAATTATTAAATCCATCGATAATGTTTCCCATTTTTAAAATTTACTATCGTGTAAAAAAAACAACAGTGGAGATGTTGAATTCAACAAGCATTAGCTTAGACCTTTCAGCTACATTGGCATTGCTTAGCATGACTACAGCGTGATTTTGGCTCCAATTGGCCCTCTAAACTACATCTCAGTTTTTAAAGCTTCGATTATTTAATATCGAAAGGTTCATTAATAGACAAATTTTTCAACTTTTACCCCTGCACGTTTCTTACTGAAAACGTATGATTTTGAGACGACTTAATTTGCTCGAGATGCATGTGTACGATCGGGAGTAGTGAAGGAGGAATGAGCAAACTCATGTCGAACTTTTTGTTTTGTTTTTAATAAAAGAATTGACGAGCTTGCTCGCACTAAGCTCAAAAATTCAAGTTTGGTAACCAAGAGTTAATTTTTTCTGGCCGGGTTAGGAATGTAAAATTCGGAAAGAATCGTTTTGATAACGGCATCTTCAAAAAGTTTCGTAAACTTCCTAGAAAAATTAAGTAAAAAATATTGAAAAATGAGAGAATTATGTGTAACATGATACTCATCACCTCATTCAAATTTCAGAGTGAACTTAATCCATGAGCACCCATAAGCCCTGGAGCGCAACTTAACATTTCACTCTCAATGTGAAGCAACAGCAGCTATACCGGCCACATTAACGAACAAACATACGATCTAAAATCAATTTTCCTTTCGTACCTACATACCCTAACGGGCGAAGTACGTGAACATCACGCATTTGAATAGTGTTATTCACTATTCAGACTGCACTTCATTTTCTGGTGCCAAAGCCAACACGGACCCTGAACAGCTCGTTGTATGGCACCGCGCGGCACCACAACGCAGGTGACCATCGCGTGATCAAAGCATCCAATTTTCAAGGGAGGGTCGGCCGCCCGGCCCACAGAACAGCTTTTCTCTTTTACCTGCAGACTGCGCAGAGTTCATCATTTGAAACGTAAACA
>VOMN01043841.1:0-18101 GCA_014899125.1 Orchestia grillus
TGTTGCATGTGTTGTGTTGTATGTGTTGTGTTGCATGTGTTGTATGGCATGTGTTGTGTAGCGTGTGTTGTGGGGGTGTTATGTGGTGTGTGTTGTGTGGGTGTTGTGGGGCGTGTGTCGTGTTGCATGTGTTGTGCTTCGCTTGCGTGACTAGTCACACTAGCTGTTAATACTAGTCCCCCCACAGCACAAAAACAAGAGGAAACCTTACAGTAACAGGGATGGTAGCAGAGGGGTTGTGCGCTTGTAGACTCGTACTTCACTTGACGTCTTGACGTGATGCTTGACGTCCATTCACTCTTATGCCTTCCATTGATCCATTCCTGCCCCGAGCTCTGTCATTTTGATGGCTTTACTGAACGTCTGATTTCTTCTCATACGTGAAGACCAAATTAGGGAGCTGCCTTCCACCATGGGATTGAGGATGTGTTGATATTTACATAGTCTCATTCTTTTGTGAATAGTCATGAGCTCGAGCTAGTTATTACATGTTGTAGCGGCTTGTCTCTAAATACTGCTTAAGAGTCGACGCATTGAAGTCTAATATAGCTCTGCCTTTGCAGTCAGATTTTTAAAAGAGCGTCTAGGATTTCTTCTTAACTTCTCTTGCACGTTTTTGATAAGTTGAGGACCGTTTTCTGTCTTGGTCTCTTTGATTGCGAGTTGTGTCAGCTACTTCAAGTTTTTTCACAACTTTCTCAACCGTTTCACGACCACCATCTAATATTTTTGTGATGCACGCATTTCACTTGGCTTTATCACGGAGGAGTTCGCTAGCATTTCAATCAACAGCCATTAAACACCTAAGTCTTTTTAACACTGTAAGTATGAAGTAAAACTTTCCCTGCTATAAGCAACATTTTTTAATTTTAAAATTTGTTTCGCATAATTTTGCCACGCCCAGCATGTTCCAGTACTCAGAAGAGCCAACCCTCAAGCTCACGAAGCAACCGAGTCTGAAGATCTCCACGTACGAATACCATTAGCATCGCACGTTGTGGGTGGGAGAGACTTGGCTGGCTGTATGGGCTACCAAGTCTAACTTATTCCCCGGAGTATATATAATTATCTATAAGATTACCACCCGTTTATGAAAATTTTAAGGCTCGTGGACATAAACTTAGTCACCTGCCGCTTATGAGGTATAGAACCTCCTCGAGCACTGATATTACCGGCAATTATGCGTGGCATTGAGTCTGCAAGTGTCTTAATGTACACCTGGTTGATTTTAAAGTACTCTTGCATCAATTGATTTCGAAATACGGCCACAGTACGAAGACGATATTTTCGACGTCTAACTTTTCGAGCTAGGTGGTCCCAGAAGTTTTCTACTGGGCATATATCCGGGGACTTACCTGGCTTATCTAAATGCCTGACCTTTCCTGAATAAATCTCATGTCAATTAACGACAGTTCTAGCCTGATGCCTCAGGCAGTCATCATCCATAAAGACAGGAAGAGTAACATGCATTTCTTCATTCAGATATGTACAAACGGCAAAAATTAATTATCTAGCTGCTCAATGTAGCCATGCTGGTTCAATTTGATTGAAAGGACCCCCTTCTGTGTAGTTGAAACAGTCCCAGAACATGACAGACCCTCCTCCTCTTTGTATCGCCCCTTGCACACAGGCTTCGTTAAAGGCTTCATAAGGCCTTCGATGAATTCGACAGCGAGAATCACTTCTATAGAGACAGAATCGGATTCATATGACTACATGACAGTTCTCCACTCCTCTACAGTCCAATATGTGTGAGCCATGGCCCAGTTTAAACGAGCGGTCTAATGAGCCGGAGTTAATAATGGCCGTTTACCAGCCCCTCATCTCTACTCCATATATCCATTGCATGGAGTTTCCTACGAACAGTTCATTCAGAAACAGCAGGAGATGGGCCACCATAGACGTTTCGTTGTAGTTCCATCCTTGATGCAAAGCGACTTCGGTCAACAATTTGAGACATACAGCGGCGGTCCCTATCGGTTAGAATTTTCTTCCGATCACAATTTTGCCTTGAATTGACGTATGTAACGGATTGTTTCATTGTTGGTAAACCTGCCCTACAGTGCGGTATGAAGCACCACCTAATTACACTACTTTCTTCACGGGTGTCCCTTAGCCCGACCAGATGCAATGGCCTTTTCTGTTAATTCTGAGACGTTTTGCTTTCGTCCCATCGTCATGGAGCAACAAAGAAACAAATCTATACTTTATCAGCAGTGAATGAAGACTAATGCCTGTTCAGTACTTGCATGTACATAACCTTAACTTTTGTCACAGCTTTGAAAATCGTTTGATGAACGTAGTAAATAAGTACGTCTCGAAAAATAATAGCCTAATTTCTTTTCCGAGGAGCATATTATAAATTTAACGTTGAAGCAGGGACAATGTTAGACTGGAATACGTCCGTACGGCTCGAGTGAGGCGTAATTTTGAGAGCAGTGTCCCATCACTGCGGTCGTAAATTAACACCTGGACAATAGGCGTGGGCCAAGATAAACAGCTGTATTTATATTGCTGTTCCATGCATAAGCAATGGGTCTTTTTTAAAGTCGTCGTGCAGTTATAAAGAATGCTGCGAGATGTACGTGAGAGAGAGGGGGAGAGAGCGAGAGAGAGAGAGAGAGCGAGAGAGAGAGAGAAGGAAGCTCGTCATTATGGTAATGCTTGGCTTTTTGTTACGCCGACACGAACTATTGCTGCAGATTTAGACTCTGACTCGGTCCGCCTAAGCCTGGAGGAACTCTACATTAGAGCATGTGCTTGTAGAGAGGGGGTTGTGTTCTTGTAGAGTGGGGGTTTTGAGCTTGTAGGGAGGGGGTTGTGTGCTTGTAGAGAGGGGATTGTGTGCTTGTAGAGAGGGAATTGTGTGCTTGTAGAGAGGGGGTCGTGTGCCTGTAGAGAAGAGATTGTGTGCTTGTAGAGTGGGGGCTTGTGTGCTTGTAGAGAGGGAGTTTGTCTACTTGTGGAGAGGGGGTTGTGTGCTTGTAGAAAAAGGGTTGTGTATTTGTAGAGAAGGGGTTGTGTGCTTGTAGATATGGGTTGTGTGCTTGTAGAGAGGGGTTATGTGCATGTAGAATGGAGCTGAGTGCTTCTAGAGAGGGAGTGTGGGCTTGTAAACAGGGGTTGTGGGCTTGTAGAGAGGGGTTTGCGTGCTTGTAGAGAGGGGGCTGTGCGCTTGTAGAGTGGAAATAGTTGCTTGTAGAGACAGGGTTATGTGATTTTAAAGATGGGATTGTGTGTTCCCAAAGAAAGAAGTGTCTTATTTGCTATCTGTGAGATGCCTCCTGTACTCGACAACCGAAAACGAAAAAAATTCGTGTTTATCTTAATCTTCATTCTTGATATTTACTAAAATTGAATGCCTTGAAGAAAACTGTTCTTACGGGTACAGCTGCGGTTCAAACGCCTGAGCGCTCCCAGCTCCGTAGCGCTGGTGGTAGAGCACTCGCCTCCTAGTTACGAGGTACTGGATACGATTACCCGGCTCGGAGTCCTTCCCTTGGGAAGGGTAGGTTAAACACAACGTGCCCTGAAAGGTGGCACACAAGTGTGGCCTGGAACATGGGGCCCGAACTACTTTCAAAGGAATTCGATCTATTCAGCATCCCATTCTCGACGTTTTACCGAGGAGCCCGAAAGGGCTGCGGACCTACGATAACAAAGACGGCGATTCTGCTGTCCCCAGAGGTACCGGCCGAGAAGCCTTCGATGTGGCTGTCGCGGCACCACTGGAGGGTGGGCGAGATGCTGGTGGCCCGCTGCAGCGTGACTGGAGGACAGCCTCCTCCATCTCTGGCGTGGTACATCAACGGCATCAAGGTAATCCTGGCTGCATCAATGTTATCTTGCATGCATCAATGTTATCCTGACCGTAACAAGGTTATTATAAGGCATCATGGTTATAAGGTCATGTCGGCATCAGGGTAATCATGATGGCATCAAGGTAATCCTGGCGGCATCAGGACAATCATATCGGCATCAAGGTTATCATGATGGCATCAAGGTAACCACGACAGCATCAAAGTAATCACGATGGCGTCAAGGTAATTATGACGGCATCAAGGTAATCATGACGACATCAAGGTAATTATGACGGAATCAAGGTAATTATTATTGTATCAAGGTAACCCTGATGGCACAAGACGTAAAATCTTACCCATTATGTGATACATGTATAGGCACATTTGCATGCATGAGAGATGATGATCACATTACTATTCCGAATCAGTGAAGGCATCTTTCGTAATGTGAATGTATTGTTGCTCACCTATGGATATCTGGAGCCACAGGAGTAACTTTAAAATGACACTGATTCAATGTTTACGATTTATGCTTTAGGGACTTTTGCAGTTGAGATAAGCATTTGTGACTTCTCTAGTGAGTTGGAGACGCGTCTGTTGCAGGTCCCCAGCGAGCTCGTGAGGAGACTGCCGGCGGACTTCATGTCAACTCCCACGCAAACTGCGTACGAGTACTCAAACCACAACTACAACTCTAACTACGATGATCGAAATGACAACTATAACTCTAACTACGATAGCCGCAGCAACCACTACAAAAAACCGGACTACTACAACGTCCACAAGGGAGGC
This sequence comes from Orchestia grillus, assembly GCA_014899125.1. Lineage (NCBI taxonomy): Eukaryota > Metazoa > Arthropoda > Malacostraca > Amphipoda > Talitridae > Orchestia > Orchestia grillus. Next base: position 4,593 of record VOMN01043841.1, read on the forward strand.
AATAGCTATAATGTCTATGGGAATTACTACCCAACTCCTGAGTCGCGAGTCTCAAATGAACCCTACTTCAATCCTGCCTTTGGCCAAGACCGGGAGGCCTCCAGCGATTACCAGCATTCTCAACCGAGTCTCAGGGTCGATCAGAAGAGCAATCATCGCTTGTACCCAGAGCACCCGTTCGATTCTGTACCGTACAGAGTTAAAAGATCCTCTGGCCGAATTGGCGCAAATGATCATTCAATTTCAAATAACATTCAGTCAGATGGATTGAGAAGAACGCGCGCAAATAACTCTGAAATTCATGAGCGTAGCAGGTCAATTCAAAGCAACAATGCAGCCGAAATTCACGAAGAAAATGATGCAAATACGCGTGCTGTGGGAGTGGTGGAGGCCAGTGTCCATTCAACTCCAAGTTTTAATGGACGCGAGCGCAGCGAAAATGCAAACTTGAAACCAAGCACATCCTTCAAGTCAGATTCCAATCTGCCCAATTCTGGGGCATATACAGTGAAAAATTTGGCACTTATACTTCCAAACCAGATAAATGATACGGCATCAGCCACAAGAAATATAACTTTGCTAGGAAGCATTGATTATAAGTCGCAATATTTACACAGAAGTCAAATAAAGGCTTCAGGAGGTGAGCCGAAGAGTGATCTCTACGTCCATAAAGTCCGTCTCCACTCACCAGGATATCCATCTCCTGAAAGCTCCACAGCTTCGTCGCAGATGACGATCAGGGGGCAGAAATCCTCGCTTGGAACCAACAATGCTTTCACAAATGTTATATTCCCCTTCGTTCACGAGCGACCGCCTCAAGATAACCTACCGAATTCCCATGGTAAGAATGAGAACGATGTTTCTAAGCCAACGCACGAGATGTCCCTTGCACGCGATACACATCCAGGTTTTCCAGTTGCAGACCACAACTCAGATCCCCTCGCAGCAGTCGGCACTGAGGGTCACAGGTCTGAGGTGTACAGCAGACCGAAGCCTGGGCCACAAGTCGCTCCTGTGAGGAAACGCTCTGCGACTGGCATCGAGAATCGCAGCTTGAGAGATCAGTTTGGGAGTTATCACACCGATCGAGGAGGTGGCGCAGGGACCAAACCCAACGACAAGGTCCAGATTGTGGAACTGAAGCTGCCCCTCAGAAGGGACCACTTCGAGGACCCGGGAGTGGCGAGGCTTGTGTGTGCAGCCGAGATGCCGGGCATCCACTACAGCATGTGAGTTGCCTTGTCATGTATTCTGTGTGCTGAGCATGTCGAATTTTCTCCAATGGGTGTTAAATTGCAGGAATACTTTTTGAAGTTTAAGATAGTCGCAACTGTGAAACACTTGGCAACTCGGCCACATTGTTGCACTTCAGCTGGTGTGAACCACGGAGCATCGCGTGTATCTAGTATACGGACGTGAGAACTCAGAGTTCGACACCAAAATCAATTGGGCATTGATTACAATTAAACGACTTTCTACTTCCTATTTCATTTCGTATACGATGTCATAGACCCTGAAAATTATATGATTTCACACGTTTCGCTAATTTTTTTATGATTTGGGAGAAACAATTCTGAATTTCCTTTTTCACTTCGTTTTGGACATTCAGTGAGCGCTAAATTGTAGCGAAATTGTAGCGGCAAAAAATTCACAAAGAGTTGCGCGCAAGAAGGGCTAGCGTTAGTTTAGCCAGTTAGTGGAGAATGTTCCATAGAGAGCAACGAATTCGAATCGTATATCTTCGCGATATGAACACGTTGCTTAGTTAGAAAATACTTCATGACGCAATGCACCGAAACACACTCAAGTATTCCTACTCCCCATTCAATATTAGACCCCTTTCAATTGGAGTAACAATAAATAACCAACCGGACAAAACAAATATAATCAAATTCCGAAGAACATACGTGCTACTCAGTTCGAACTCGGCCCACTCCATGGGCACCTCTTGGTATCATTTGACTCAGAGTGTGGGGCGGAGGGATGAGAACGTGTCATCTCGCTGTTATGCAATAATATGTCAAGTTTTCGAATCTATTTTTGTGTGTGTTACCTTACTATTAATTTACGCACTGAAAGAATTAAGAAAAAATTTGCGAGTCAAGATTTTCAGGTCCGTATTCCTAATCAGTGAGACTGTGTCAGAGAATTGAGTCAGTATCAGTGATACAGGAAATTCTATCATTTCACCAGAGATTCACCATCAATCTTGACGGCATGGGAACACGAGTTTCCATATAACATTTTCTTCAGCCTTCAACCTTTTCTTCTTATTCAACCCCTGAGAAGGTTAAAAACAATGAAGCAAGAAAAAGCTGAAAATGGATCAGCTTTTAGTTTCTAAATGACATGCATATCACTCGACTCTCTCTTAGTTCAATGAAATTGATGCCTGTCGTTTTAGCATACTATATTTATTCAGTAATTTTCGTGAAAATTTCTGATAATGACTAAGCTAGCTCTTGAACATTCTTATCGATTTACATCTGCGCTTCAGTTTCTTTTATTGTTATAAGTTTACGACTTTCATAGAAGTGTTTGTAGCGTCTCTTGAGTAAGAACGCTTTAGCATAAGTGTTAAGGGGGTCGATGGTGTATAGTGGTCATTCCATGAGCCGAAATTCTTAGTATTGCAAAAGAAATCGGTACGTTTATCTTGGCTTCTAAAGATGAGCTGCAGTAAATTCACCTTAAATTGAAGCATGCAGCAACATGAGGAAATTACCCTCTAACTGAGCTAATTTTTATTCCTGAGAATAACTGGGCAAAATTATGATGCTAATTAGTGTCGGTGAGAGGCCAGCAAACTGTTCACTTCAGTCTTCCCGCGTTGAGAAAATTGCTATTTTGTCTCCGTCTACCCGCAAGGAGTAAAAGCGGGCGACATCGACCCTCCAATGAAAGTTTTTTGCTCTTACGAGACCAGTCTCATCCCTTGCAAGTAATTAAAAGCCCGCACATTGTCCACTCTGCTCACACTAACCCAGGAAAAGAAGAACCCCTTTCCTAATTTTTGATGATTGGAGATGACATTACAAAGTGAAATACTCTTTATTTTATCAGGGACTCCAAAGCTCTTAACAATATATATTCCACGGTGCATAACTCTGAACATTTTTCATCTCGTCCCCTTCCAGCAAGTCGGAGAAGGTGATCTCGAAGCCAGGCATCCCGACAGCCTCTCCCTCCCACCGCCTGTCGCTGGCCCCCACCACGGCCGCACCTCCACCACGCTCACTGGGTGTCCTTCTGGCCTTTGTCCTGCTCTTCTCTCACTAAAACTGTGCAATTGCGCCTCGCTTGAGGGTACATCAATTGCTATATCACTCACTGAGGCGTTTTTTGCCAAGAAATCTTGGGGTACAGTGCGATTCGTTCGATTGTTCCTACCTTGTATGACTTTTTTAATTCCTTAAGACTCTTTACTAACTTGTTCTACAGTGCTAATGTAAGATTTTTCTTATTGACCAGCCTCCTATTTTCAAATTTTATTAGGAACAGTTCAACTGAACAGTTTTATTTGCTTATAAAGACCGTGTTATTATTCTTCCGTTGTTATAGCTAAGCTATGGTAGTCTCAACGTTACGTGTTTTATTTCTTTGGTTGCCATAACTATTGATTTCCTAGTAATTTAGCGAACAGCAGCTTCATTAGCAGCATCACAGCGTCTATATTATAAAAGAAGGCTGGTCGCTTGAGGTGTCATACTTGAACATTAAAAATTATCGTTCTCAGAACTTTTGGAAAGAAACTTCAATGAAGCCATTTTTTAGGTCATAAAAAGTACCTATTATTCACACTTTTTGCAATCAACAGCCTATGACTATGAAGGTATTGCTAAATTATTTATTTTTAAGGGGTAATATTATCGTCCATTTCATCTCATTTAGTCACACGGGATCTGTATTAGATAGCTTAAGACAAGAATGCAGTGGTACACTCGTACAAATAAGGAATTCGATATTACATCGAAGTGCAATTGGCGTAACACCCTGGAATTTTCCAGTTAACGTGGCAGACTCAAGTTTCTATTCAAAGAGCTTGGGAGATGGCCGCCATCGTCATCTTCTCATGTCATGTCATACCACAGCAATAAAATAGCCGTACCATTCCTCTGAAGAGGACGTTTTCACGCATCGTGGGACGCTGGCGAGTTCAACAGCACTAGTATTGCATCATTACTATAAAAGTGAAAACGTCACTGTAGAAATTGTCTCAAGGTTATTGTACAGCCAGTGTGTGAATACTGATCGAGTATTACGCTACCAGTGAATATTTTGCCACTATTTACATGTCGGGTTACTTAAACGAAAATGGTTTACAGTTATCAGTTGAATTTACAGGATTCGAGCATCAAGTTCCCGTAAAGCATTTTGTTTGAAGTAAGAATACAAAATTTCACCCAGCTACTTCGATGAGAACGCAGCAGCATATGACTCCTAGGATCAGAAAAACATGTTTGATTTAACGTTCAAAACTGCCTGTTTGAGGACTTGCAAGGGCACATTCATGAGGCATGGTACACCTAATTTGAAAACAAATCAATTTTAACGAATGCACGAAAAGATTCTCGGGTTGTCGAAATGAGCATCATATTAATAAACTAAAATGAACATTTAATTCTAGTTCCTTTGAGTGTCATATCTTCGGCGACCAGTTTTGAACGAAGTACTTGCATCGATCTGATGTTCTCCTCGAGCTAAATAGGCCTAGGAAAGGTTGGACTTCTCTCAAGTACTGGCATTAGGAGAAATTAAGCAGAGCCTGTATAGTAGGTTTTCATATGAACCTATTTTGGGACGAATCTATATTGATTTGAACCTCATTTGGTGTGAACCTGTTTTGGTATGAACCTGTTTTGGTATGAACCTGTTTTGGTACGAACCTTTTTTTGGAATGTGTCTGGTGCTTGTGCGCGGAAGAATTAATTAAGAGAACCTGTTTCGTATGTTTCTGGAGCTCGAGTCTAATGCTCGTGTGAGTATCACTTGTATTTCTTGCGAGCTGAAAGCCAAAACCTGCATTTAGGATTACGGTATGTGAAGTTATACGTGAAATTGATTGTGTAGAGGTGCGAGAGGAGACTTTTGCTGCTAAATGGAGCTTCATTATTAGAAGTAAAAATCCATGGTATTCGATGGAGGAAATTTACCTCAGTAAGCAGTAGTCATGCAATCGCACATTCAAGTAGTCAAAATCTTCCCTCGTATGGAGAAGCAATATTATTGTGAGGTGGCGTACATCGTTGTGTTGGTATGGAGATGTTGCCTATTGATATAAATATATATTTATTGATATCACTCTACCCTTAAGTGTACAACTACCATACCTCATCCTTGTGTGTAATCTGTTGCTCGAGTCTATACTAGCTATTGATGGTTATTGAACAGCAAGCTTAGAGAGCTATTTGTACATAATATGTATGTATATCTAATATACATGTTCTAAAATTACATAGGGTGTTTCACAAAAACTGATATTCTCTTTTTGACTGCTGGTAATTTGGTAGTTAATTATTCAATTTAAATATGCTTTGTTTAATTTGATGCAGGGAATTATTTCAGACTTAACAACGAGAGAAACATTTCATGAAATACACACTTTGATTGTAGCTACTGTAAGCGTGCTAGAGTTGTCAAAACGCTTCTTGGACACGTAATGGTTTCCTGCGTTAAGTCGACTGATATTTTTTATTTGTAGCATGAATAGAAATAAGATGACCTGAACGGAAAAGGTTCATTATTACTTCTTTAGCGAAAATGGTGTAAATCTTACTCTGTGGCAGCAGCTCAGAAACCAACGAAGGGCTTCTATCGCCACAGCGAATGCAAGGACCACGAGCGGTGGCGAGGTGTTGGGAAGGCTTGATGGAATTCTTACAGAAAATAACCACTTCTTCTCAGGATACAAGGTTGGGAAATGCTGCCAAACTTTAAATGGATGGGGCTCTTTATAATCAAAATTAGGCCATCGTATTTTTGTTAGTTTCCGTGCTACATACGAGTGAGAACTCGATCATTTTTAGCATTTGAGATTGTCACATATGCAAAAGGGATCTTGAACAATATCGCGTGCACGCTCAATGTCTCGGCAACTACAGTGAAGATGAAAGACAAAATACTTCGTTAACACAAAAAAATAGTTTTTTGTATCAAATTGAAAGAAGAACATTGAAATCGGAAAATCATTGACTGAAATATTAACATTCAAAATTAGAGTTCCAGTTTTTATGAAACACCCTATGTGTATGACTATCTAGAATGAACAGGTTTCAAATAAGTATGAATATCCAATGGGTAAAAATGACATGTTTGATTACCTAATATAGACTTAATATATAATATGTATGGATATAATATAAACATGTATATGGGTGAAAATAATTCATACTAATATGTAACATATATGGAATAAAATATTAATAATACCAATAAATAACATACGAAAATTTGAAATTTGTGAACCGAGAGTCCAGTGACTTTTTCGTCCCAGTGCTTGGGTGCCGCCCTTAGACTGGGTGTTGTTTTCCACCCCCACATGCTTGGGTGCCGCCCTTAGACTGGGTGTTGTTGTCCACCCGCATATGCTTGGGTGCCGCTCTTAGACTGGGTGTTGTTGTCCACCCCCACATGCTTGGGTGCCGCCCTTAGTCTGGGTGTTGTTGTCCACCTCCGCAAGCTTGGTCAGCTTATTTGCTGACCGTACCAGCTTATTTGCTGACCGTACCAGCTTATTTGCTGACTGTACCAGCTTATTTGCTGACCGTACCAGCTTATTTGCTGACCGTACCAGCATATTTGCTGACAGTACCAGCTTATTTGCTGACCGTACCAGCATATTTGCTGACCTTACCAGCTTATTTGCTGACCGTACCAGCATATTTGCTGACCGTACCAGCATATTTGCTGACCGTACCAGCTTATTTGCTGGAAGCGATCTATGCATGGCGCTCTGTGAAGGGAACCACTATGCAGCGATTGTTTGCTGGAACCGATTTAGCGCTCAGTCCGGGGAACGGCTGTATGAATGATGCCATACATAGCGCGTTGTTTACGAATATGTGAAAGGCAGGAATTACGCATGTCCGGAACAGCATTTCAACATTGGCGGACGTGCGGAAAGTAGACAGAAACGGCAGTGTTCGGCCTATGGAAGTCCCCTCATCGCGAGCGAAGCCAACACCAGCACTGGGCAGCGACGCTGGAATGCTTGTACAAACACGCGACAGTGTTCTGGAAACAATTTTGGAAGAGCAGTACTTGGAAAACTATGAAGAAAATCAATGCTGAGGATATAGGAAAATAACACTCGAAAACAAGCAGGAAAACGCAATATTCGTAAAAGTACATGGAAAGTGATACAAGAAAGAATTGTAGAAAAGCAATACTGGAAAAAGAACGAAGAAAACGTATGCAGGGTAGATTTAGGATAACACTACCCGACAACTACACAGGACAGAAACACAGGTCAACAACACAGGGCAACAACACAGGACAACAACTCAGGACAACAACACAGGGCAACAACACAGGACAACAACACAGGGCAACAACTCAGGACAACAACACAGGGCAACAACTTAGGACAACAACACAGGACAACAACACAGGGCAACAACTCAGGACAATAACACAGGACAACAACACAGGACAACACAGGACAACAACACAGGGCAACAACGCAGGACAACAACACAGGACAACACTGGACAACCAGAGGGTGAATGAAGGAAATTGCAGAACAGTCCATTCTAACTTCCCAAATTTTTCGGTAGTTAACGTCAACCCGGCGATGACCTCTGGTGAATGGCTCACCAACCCGACGATGACCTCTGGTGAATGGCTCACCAGCCCGACGATGACCTCTGGTGAATGGCTCACCAACCCGACGATGACCTCTGGTGAATGACCAAAAAATGCACACGCGCTTACTAGTTCTTCACCCGACTTACTTTTGGCGCCAAAGCTTCTACATGAAATCTTCCATAATTTCGGCCGCACGAATATTTCCATCAATTATTTTATAAATGTGTCAATGGGGCGGCAAAAAAGTTAAACTGGTTCTATTTCTGATCAGCGGGTCATACGGCGCGTTCGTCTCGTGAGGTGGGACTGAGCGGTGCACCTGTGCTCAGTTGCGGTACCTGTCAGGTCGCGGGACCCCGTGTCTGAGGGGGCCCCCATCAGGTCGCGGGACCCCGTGTCTGAGGGGGCCCCCATCAGGTAGCGGGACCCCGTGTCTGAGGGGGCCCCCATCAGGTCGCGGGACCCCGCGTCTGAGGGGGCCCCCATCAGGTCGCGGGACCCCGCGTCTGAGGGGGCTCGCATTTGCCTAGTGGGGGACGCCTCGTAGGCAAAGAGAATAGTTTAACTTTGTGGGCAAATATTATGGAAGGTTTCGACAGACAAAACTGACAGGATAACCCGGCAGGTAAAACTACAAGGATTACGTGACAGAAAGACCTGGCCAGCAAGCAGGCAGAACTCGTGGAATGACGCGGCGTGAAAACCTGCGATGCATAACTAAATGGATAACCTGACAGAGAGGCCCTACAGATAAAACTGAATGAATAACCTGACAGAGAGACCCTACAGATAAAACTGAATGGATAACCTGACAGAGAGACCTTACAGATAAAACTGAATGGATAACCTGACAGAGAGACCTTACACCTTGCTAACAATTACGTTGCCAGCAGGCCTAATACACAAATTAGACAGGCTATTATTACATACACACCTGACAGACACAGACCTAGACACCCCTGACAGACACAGACACACCTGACAGACATAAACACATCTGACAAACATAGATACAACTGATAGACTCAGACACAATTAACAGACACGTAAGCACCTGACAGACACAGATACACCTGGTAGATGTACACATACCTGATAGACCGATCATGGTTTTTAAATTGACAGGTATGACGAGTCATGGTGTACCAACAGACTTGACAGGCAGGCCGTACCAACGGATTTGACAGGCAGACAATACCAATATACTTGACAGGCAGCCAGTATCAAGCAACAGACTTGACAGGCAGCCCGTACCAAGCAATAGGCTTGACAGGCAACCCGTACCAAGCAATAGGCTTGACAGGCAGCCCGTACCAAGCAATAGACTTGACAGGCAGCCCGTACCAAGCAACAGACTTGACAGGCAGCCCGTACCAAGCAACAGACTTGACAGGTAGATTTTGCTGTTAAATCAATCAAACTGCAAGGAAAAAAATTTACTTGTAGCTTTTCTTGCTCCGTGAATATTTTTTTGGCCCTCCAGCACTCATGCAAGTAGGTGCGATAAGAGAAGATCATATTTATGCATGTATGTGTGTATATGAAAAGGATGAGAAGTTTACAGTAACATTAACGTCTTCCCATATTGGGAATGAATAAGAGGTAGTGAAATAAATATAATGCAGTGGTCCCTTCATATTCTAATATAAATAAATACCCAAAACTCCCAGATATAAATAAACTACTATAATATAAGTGGATACTTCAGCGATAAAAAAGTGAACACCCAGCTCACGCCACTGCTCTCGTCAGCTCAGGTGAGCAGGACTGAGCATAGTGCACCGCACGTGTGGGGCGGCAGTTCGGGCTGAGACGGAGACACTAACTAACGAGTATCCCCTCAATATCAACTGGCCGTCGAATTGACAGTGAACTATGCGAAAAAGTAAAAAACGCGAAATAAACAGCACCAATTTTTAATAGGAATGAATGCAATATTGTGTACTCAGTCATTCATATTTAATGCACTTTTGTGCATATTCACCCTAGTTTTGAATGAAAAAGTAAGAATTTACAACTAAATTAATTTTTGCTAATGTCCTCGCACTACAGCAGTCCTGAGTTAAGAGCCGACCGCTGCCTCAAGATGACGGACAACTTAGAAGATAAATATTGAGCAACATTGTGGGCAGTATGTGTAAAGTTATATGCTCATCAAACAACACGCTACTGTGTAATGTTGGGCAACATTTCGTGCGGCTCAGGTACATGATACTCAGACAACACACGCTGCTATGTAATATTTATTAACACTGTGTACAGCGAAAGTTCATGATATTCAAACAACACGCTCTGCTATGTAATATTTATTAACACTGTGTACAGCTTAAGTACATGATATTCAAACAACACACGCTGCTATGTAACATTGATTAATACACGGTGTTAATAAATATTACAATATTACATGATATTCAAACAACACGCGTTGCTATGTAATATTTATTAACACCGTGTACAGCTTAAGTACATGATATTCAAACAACACACGCTGCTATGTAATATTTATTAACACCGCGTACAGCTAATATACATGATATTCAAACAACACACAATACACAATTCAAACAACAATATTACATGATATGTAGACAACACACGCTGATATGTAATATTGATTAATACACGATATAAATCGATATTAAAATATTACATGATATTCAGACAACACACGCTGCTGTGTAATATATAACGTATGGCCCCAACTCTCCACAAGCCCCTCGTGCATGTATACGCGTAGAGTTACTCGCCCGCACACCCGGTGCCGTGGCAGCGTCGCACGCGCTGAAGGTGCGCTTAGTCTTTTGTGTATGCGAGGCGCGTGAACGAGTGATGGTGTACTGTACATACAGTGATTTTATATATGTGCTAAGTGTGCGTTAACATTGCATTTTGATGTGTGTATCTATATCTCACATGACTGACCTCATACTGTTGATCCTCATGTTCATTATGCGTGCATTTCAAGATGGGTTCGTAAATTGTTCTGGAAGTGCGCTTCAGAGGCCAAATTTAAGCTTGATTGTAAACGTACTAGCGCATGGAATTTCAATTTGGTTTTGTGATAGGAAGTTCTCCCAGCGAGTGTCGAAACAAAATCTCAGTCCTGGAGTTAGAAGAGAAGAAACCTTCGGGCCTGCGCACCTGCTACACTTCCCTCGCGCTAAGACTTTGATAAAGATGAAGAAATAAACAGCGAAGACATACGCAAGACAACACATATTTGAGGGCTGCTGTAGCAAGTGCTGCTGCGCCGCTCCAACTCAAGCTTCGAATATCAGTGAAATGTTTACATGCTTGTATTTTAACGTATTTTTATTCAGGATTGATTGTTTTCGGATATACTGAAAACTACAAAAATTCGTATCTATTGCGAGCGACATTGAGGGGTAGCCCAGAGTGGGTCTCCGTCCCAGGGCCTGAAGATTTGAATGTACAGGCTAATCGTCTAATCGGAATGATATTAACTCCAGAGACGTCTAGCTGAAACTTGAAATTATGTGGCACAGATTCTAATTGGAACACCTGATGAAGAAAATTCTCGTTCAAAAAGAAAATACAATGGATTATTGAAGTTCATTCCCAGAATCAACCTTTTAAAACCCTGAATGGCGAAATCATTTGCTTTTGATTGTAACAAGCTGCTTAAGTGTGGACTCCTTTAATTCGTTTCCCTTTACTCGCTATCTGTATTTCTTGTTCGATATGAAGACGTGGCCAGGATCCCCATGTGCAACGTGGAGCGGATTGCATCACTTCAACCCTACGTTTATGTCACATAAATTTGCATCATTTCTCAAAGCTCCTTCCACCCAGTTACGACTGCGTCAGCTGTGGCAGGAGCAGCTCTCTAGTTGTACCATATTTCTGTACGGCAAATGCGAGAACAAAAAAGGGCACCATTTTGGCACGCGTCAGAAATTAAGAAAACGGAGATCCAAGGTGTTCCGTGACTCAATGTGTAAACCAGTCTATTGTTTATGAGGTAGAATCTGCTACGAATGAAATTGTAACTCTTAATATAATGCAATATTTAATTTTTTCATTAGATGAAGTAACTAAAAAATTCTAGCCGTTTTAAATGTATACCAAATACAAAAACGGCAAGAACTTTTCGCAAGCCTTGTACTTCGTTTCACACTGAAGGAACAGCTGCTATACAGGCTATCTTTGGTGATTATTTCAATCTCTGTTCTTGGGAAATGTAGCAAGTGTAAATTGTGGAGCCCTGTATGAGAGGTGCTTCTTTTGTCTATGTTCGGGCGTGCAACATTCACGTGGCAACATACGACCACGTGCAGCTCGTGTCTGCGCCACGTGGCAACACACGACCACGTGGAGCACGTGTCTGCGCCGCGTGCTGAGTGTACCCTCGTAGCGACCGCGTCCTCCGTCTCTTGTAATAAAATCCTACCTCAATTTCGTTTTCTTAACATTGCCGACTTTAAGGTCTTCATCTCTCTCTTGCTAAACGAAAACCATGATTGAATATGTTTCGGGAGTTCATGCAACAAAGTGACAGCTACAGTAGCTGCGAGTTGATCTTAGGTGCGCGATGTACTGAGTGGAAAAGCTTAAGTGTTCCATATCGAGGATGGGAGCGTGTGGATGCTCAAAATTACGAAGCGGAAGCTCTCTGCAGTCTCAATCTTGGGCGATTGATACCACACACAAAGTGGAAGCCTTGTGCGGCTATGGTTCTGGGTGGTTGGTGCCTTGGGTAGAGTAGATCGGACGATTAATATCATGGGTGGAGTAGATGGACGATTGATATCATGGGTGGAGTAGATGGACGATTGATATCTTGGGTGGAGTAGATGGACGATTGATATCTTGGGTGGAGTAGATGGACGATTGATATCTTGGGCGGAGTAGATGGACGATTGAAAGCTTGGGTGGAGTAGATAGACGATTGATATCATGGGTGGAGTAGATGGACGATTGATATCATGGGAGGAGTAGATTGGACGATTGATATCATGGGTGGAAAAGATGGACTATTGATATCATGGGTGGAGTAGATTGAACAATTAATATCAGGGGTGGAGTAGATTGGACGATTGAAATCTGAAGCGGAGTAGACTGGACGATTACTATCTTGGGTAGAATAGATAAAGGGCTTGACATTACAGGGAGAGAGCCAAGCTAGAGAGTATAAGAGCTGAGTGGCTGGAAGACGAGACCAGGCTGCGCAGGACGGGCCCTTAGGCATTCCGTGCACACATGTTCTGCGATTGCTGCTGCTCGTGAACCCAACGCCGAAATATTTACTGAGACCCTCAGAAAGAAGCCTAAAGTACGGTCAATGAGTTTTAGTTACTTCAGGTAAAATTCCTAGTCAAGTTCGCTATTTTAGTCGTCGTTGACTAAGGTGTTTACGCCTCAGAAGCTCCTTGCTTCGCCACGCTCATTGTGACTGCATACGAGGAGGCCCTGTCGTGCAATTGACTTTAAATCAAAGTCAATTTGCCACTCTAAAAAAATAAGAATCTAAAACAAGCAATGCTAAACGGCGGGCCAGGTAATGTCACACGACGGGCCAGGTAATGACATGGGACGGGCCAGGCAATACCAAGGGACGGGCCGGGTAATACCACAGGACGGACCAGGCAATACCACGGGACGGGCCGGACAATACCACAGGACGGACCAGGCAATACCAAAGGACGGGCCGGGCAATACCACGGGACGGGCCAGACAATA
>VOMN01043853.1:0-18960 GCA_014899125.1 Orchestia grillus
GTGGTGCACTCAGAGGGAAGCAGCGTGTGGTGCACTCAGAGGGAAGCAGCATGCGGTGCACTCAGAGGGAAGCAGCGTGCGGTGCACTCAGAGGGAAGCAGCGTGCGGTGCACTCAGAGGGAAGCAGCGTGTGGTGCACTCGTGAACTGAGCAGCCCTATGAGAGCTCCTAACGCACGCGAGTCGCTTTCAAAGCCTGCGGCAGTGTACCTGACCGAGGTCAGCACAATGACGCTGCAATAGGAGATTTATGGGAATGAAATATGAAGGCTAAATATAAGGAGTGTGATTCTTTGTTTCTCCCGTGTTCAGATGAATATCATATGCAATGAGAAGGAGGATGAGTGTAGTTTTTGGACATTGTTCATTAAGATGAGTTTCCTGATATTTTCTTACTGAAAACGTGAAGGCTTTCCACACACTTTCCCGTTAAGGACTTGGGAAACGGGCCGGCTGATGATTGGAGGAGGTCAGTACAGTGTTAGGAATATATGTACTTTTTTATCGCCAATGTACAGGCAGTGCCAGCTGTGGCAGCAGGGTAACATGAGCTCTAGTTAAGGAATTCGGAAAATATACTTTACGCAGTCGTACAGCACTTTCAAGCACAAGAACGTTACATATGGATTTAAAATTTATAACACTGGAAAACACCGGCTGCTTGTTGTGTGGAGTTCAGATTTTTTAAAAATTTTAATTACATATTTCGATATTCCTATAATACAACTTTATTTCTTTGGGAATATTGATTAAATGAAAATTTTTGTCTTACAGATTTCGTTGAAAATGAGCACATGCTCGAAATGATCGTACTAAATAATTTTGCGATTTTTCTACGTCATTTCATTTCTAGTGAGCTTGCTACGCAAGAAAGTATTTACCTAACATTGTTATTATTCCATTATATACTAATACACAGTTGTTGCTTGCTGGTTAGTTCATCTCTCTGCCACGCGCTTAAAAATTTCGAAAGGAGAAAATTCCCAAGCTCGTATTCCTAAAGTGATGGCGAGTCTATCAGATAAAGCAGTCCGCATCACTGATACTGAAAATAACATTGTTTCATGTCAGAGTTATCGTAAATAAAAGAGTATCTTAAGAACTTAACATCATTTGTCCCATCAGTTTTTGCGGGGTGCGTTTACTTATTATTACTAATTTACACGAACCAACAAAATGACGGCCAAAAAATTATAAGTACGAGATAGAGAGTATGTTTCTAGAGATCAATGTCATTTTCAGGACCCGGAGCTTTCCACGCTCTTTTCAGTTCGGAATTGATCGCACTATACATCGCGGTTCACGAAAGAGTATTTAAATTTTCAAGTAGTTATCACTCATTAAGATTGACCGCAGCGACTTGGCCATGGCCACGAGAAAGGGAACGAGAATATCTGCGTCACCACTACAGCCTGGAATTTATGTACGCTGTTCGTATTTCAATTTCACTTGTGGAGCTAAATTTTCGTCCTGATTTTCAAGCATTTCATTTAACAACATGAATGCAAATTTTTATGATCAATTTTCATTTAATCCAAAAATGTAGAAAAACTATACTTTAAAATAAGATATGTTTCTTGGATATTGGTCTTATTTATTTAATATTGTTATCAAAGTGAATAGATTTTACGATTACGCTTTTAAAAGTCCACTTGCACAATGATAGACAAAAAATTGTCCTTTCCATTTGGGTAGAAGCTTCAAACTATTTATGTTTATGCACTGAAAACTATTTAACTGGTAAGTTAACATAACATAACGCTTAAAATGAGACCATGATCCAGTCGCTACTCTCAATACTTGATGTGCTGCAAGTATTTTAAAATTTCGACACTCGCTTGGTGAGTTAGCCCGTATAATCGTTCAGAAACTTCAGCCTCGTGGGAACTTGCGGTGATATCAATAATGGCATTCGTTTCGGATATTGATCTTACTTTTGGGAGGCGGAGTTTTATAAAGAAAAATAAGATCAGCGAACAGGTGCTCGCATTCTAATTATTAGGCAAGCTTTCGATTTTCAAAAAAATCATCTTCCGGTAAAATCCAGTAAAATTCAAATTTCAAAAAGGACATAAGTTTGAGAATTTGTATGCTGGACACGGAACGCGGAGATGCATTAAACAATATGGGTAAGACACCTAGCGCAAAATTAACAAACCAGTAGAGCATGAGTGATATTTTGAATTTGAATAATCATGAAAAATTCAAATAAACTCTAGTATCCTGGGGTCCAAGTCCTCGCAGCGATCCATATTTTTCTAATTCTCATTAAGAATAGGATGGTCTATGTAATTCCTGTGCATGATCGGAATTTTACTACGCATTGGAGAAGGAATAAATCTTCCACTTCTGTAGGAAACGCCCTTGTGTTTACTTACTCGGACCTTCCATTGCTATTGATTTCGCCTATACAGGACTTGATATACTGTCCGCATTTATAAAAATAAATAGCACAAAAGGAAAGTAAAGGAAAGAGCATGCCTTTCAAGCGAAAATGATTTTGAATAATTAATTCACTTGATGTACACCGTACAGTTCATCACAATTCCGTACAATTATTATACTTTTGTCCATTTTGAAGTTAGGATTTTTAAAGTTTTTTTGTTTGAAGATGATTTTTGTGAAAATCGAAAGCTCGCCTAGAAACGAAATGTTTTTCATCGGTTCACTGGTCTTATTTTCTTGACGCCATTTATAATTATTTCAAGCCAATTTTTTCGTCTTGACATTATGCTAGAGCTACACACTTGATATTATTAGAAAGCAACTTTCCATAACTAAAATATAGTAAAATCGCGATTGCATTCTATTAATTTAAACATTAGCTTCCTTTGGATTACATCCATTCACGAGTCCACGTTCTGCATCCTACATATCTACGATACGGCCGCATATCAGCGCGGCTGGGAGAGGAGTCTGAGAGACAAACTGAGCAGCCATTAAACTCAGTATTACTATTGAGTAAAATTACCATTTATAATTTTAGACGGTTATTTTCTTCGTTGGACTTTGATTTTAAAACCCATAATTAAACTGGAGGAGCACCTAGGTCACGTATTAGTTTGAAACCTGTGCCTAAAAAGAAGGATAAATTGAGCAAGTTTACTGAAAGCAGAAAGATAATTTGGAAAATAGAAATCAGGGTGCTGAGGTGATATGTTTATTTCTCCCACCAGAGATATACAAGGAAGCTGGACGAGTTCAAACGACGTACAACATTCAAGAAGGAATGGTTGGGCGAACTCTATCGTTCCTTGTAGGGGCGGACGATACAAAAGACCAGGCCTGCCGGGGACACAACCAACGTTGGCACAAGCCCAGCACCTAAATGCAAGCGATTTGCCAATTCTTGCTTGACAGATCTCATAGCTTGCGTGCTTGCAGGAAGCGCAAGCAGCAAGCGGTGCTCAGATCTGATATCTATCCTCTTCTGCAGCGCTGAGTCCTGGTCTACCTCCTGGTCTTCTTAATTAATTAAAAGCATTCTTTTCCTTTGGAAATAAATTGAATAATTAGTGTCAACACAACACACCTGTTTTATCTATTTTTCATTTTGTAATATTCACTATACGAGGGTCAAAATGAAGCTCATCGGAGTGTATTTTCTGTCGACTATTGTCAAATTTTTAAACGTGTTCGCCATCAACACATACGCAGCTGTTGCATTTTACACCAGCTTACTGAAAAAACGTTTATTATGGTTCCCATCAAGACATGTTTTTTAAATGACGAGACGTCAGCAGTGTTCCTATGCTTTCACATCTTGATGATCGTACATTGAAGGCAGATATGACATCTCATTTTCAGAGGTACGATCCTGGTCAGACCGGTAGTATCTGCTGCATCCATATGTCACGAGACAGACGCGTAATACGTGCCCATGAATAATAAAATTGTCTGTACTTCAATGTAGGTCTTCGTCCCCTTAATTGTGATCAATTACGAAAATAATTTCTCCCCCGACCGTAGCCACAACGATCGACGCGTGTGATGTAAAAGTAAGCTATTCACAACAATGTTATTCGATTATTTATTCAATCGTCAATTTTATTCATTAGAGAGGCGTTCGGTCGTTCCTTCACGCGCTAGCGCCCCAAAATCCTGGCTAACATAGCATATTGTAAGAGTTATACAAAGTTACATCTCCAACTTTATGCTTTAAGAGAGACATCATGGTAATGCTTTCAATACTTTCCGTTCCCCCGGTAGGGGAGTGTCTCCCCTGGGGTGCGTCCCTCCTGTGAGATGTGCCCCCAAGGGGCGGTGCCCCTACAGTGGGGGTGTCCCCCCAGTGGGTGTGTCTTTTAATTGAGGTGTGTCCCCTCAGCGGGGTGTCCTTTAAATAGAGTGTGTGCTTCCAGCGGAGTGTGTCTCCCCAGTGGGGAGTGTCCTCTCCCTAAGGGGTGTGTACCCGTCCCCCTTGAGCTGCGGTCGTACCAAGGCTCGAGAAAATATCAAGACGTTCATAGTTTTTCACCGTAAAATTAGCCATCAATGAACCCATCGCTGATATTATCTCACAGGCCACTGTAACGTTCTATTTGTGGATGAATCATCTCTTTGTGGACTATTTGCAACAATTTATTGCTGGTAGAATAGTTACTCCACGGACTACGTGTAGAATTTCATCCGTGGTTAAAAGATTATTGTAATATCCATTTACAACTATTTATCGCTGGCAAAGTTACTATTTCATGGACTAGTTGCAACATTCTAACCGGAGTAAAGAATTTATTGCATGCGCTCTTTACGGCAACTTATTTGCTGCACCATCAATTTGAAGAACGTTGATTGCGACCTTTTCATGGCTTGATCAAGAAATATCAATCGTCTCTCAGGAAACTCCTGAGGAAGACCACGAAGATGATGGGAAATAATTTCACATGTTTCTCTCGTGTAAGTAAGGGAAGGAAAGTTCAGCGCTAGAGGGCAAAGCCTGGCTGATGTCGTAGCAGTGGCTTGTTGTACCCTGCCAGTGTTTCATAATTATAATAATGATACTCG
Source organism: Orchestia grillus (assembly GCA_014899125.1). Taxonomy (NCBI): domain Eukaryota; kingdom Metazoa; phylum Arthropoda; class Malacostraca; order Amphipoda; family Talitridae; genus Orchestia; species Orchestia grillus. Next base: position 5,004 of record VOMN01043853.1, read on the forward strand.
AACACTAATAGATACATTATTTTGATACCTATTTTATTTCTGATCTCTTCATGTAGAAGAAAAATGATCGCTTTCAAGCTAATGTAATGCTCTAAAACGTGCTATGGTTCATTTTAGTAATATCTAACGAATAACGTAGCGGCTCTCTCACACTAATGCGAGACTGAAACGTATTACATTTCAGTTCGCTTTATATCTAAAGAATACGGCAGCTTTCCAAGCTAACGCGAGACTATGAAACGTATAATGTTTCAGTTCGGTTCCTTCCACAATCACATAGAGGCTATTGAAGCTAACGCAACACCTTGAAATGTCGTTTGTTTCCAAACGCTTCACAGGAGAAGCACGCGCTTTGATCCCTGGTACAGACACAGATGTGAGGTCTGCCTGCATTTGAGCTCGCCACCAGAGTTTGGCGTACAAAACTAGCTCTGAAGTTTACCATTACTCAATGTACCTCTCCGTGTGTAGAGGCTGGGTGAGCAATCACACCCACAGCCCAAAACACGACCTGCGGTGGCCAATTGTTGATCTGTTCGCTCTGAGTGATCGAAGATCCTTCAGTTATTCGCCTCTGGCCTTCTTATACTCGGTTAAATGGGGACGTAAGCACTACGCAACCGAGAAAACTATTTTCATCTCGAAACTCTTTGCTTCTCGCAACTTAAACTTGTTCGAGTCGAGGAAAGTTTCACGACGTTCGGTTGCTGCTAAGCGCAATACATGTGATACATATTATTTTTTTGAACGATGGGGAAAATTGAATGGATTTATATGGAAATCAATAATCATAACAACGAATAGAGATAATAATTAACGAAGCTTCGTAGGACTCAACTGCTTGCTAGGTGCAACGGTGTTGTTGCCTCAGGTGTGCTACTGACGAGGACATTCGATTAATTAAGAAAATAGATTTCTGATTTCTACACATCACTTCGTTACACTGAGAAATAATCGATAATCGAAAGTATGAGCGTCTGAAGGGACATGTTGGATGAACGAATCTTTTGGATTTAAAACTGTAGAAATTTTTTACTGATTATTTTATTCAATCAGATTGGAAAATTAATTGGAGGGAACTTCAAAGTTATTCTCGTTGTTTGAATTACTTAACGGGACGTTTGACTTGAATAAACAATCCCGAGGTATTACTTTAATGACTACGAAAACGATAAAAGATTTTTTCTACGTCTTAGGCGTACTAGTAAATATAAAAGGTGTCTCTGCGCATTTCACAGTCGTTATTTCTCCTTTACGTTGGTCTCCGATAAGAAGAACTGACGGCATTGCTTCTTTCGATGTCACTTTGATGCACTACCTACTTCGAGTATTGCAATTCGCCTAATTCAATGCAGTAATAATCAATTGTTGCGCTGACAAATCCTCTCTTTTTGGCTGACTGCCTTAGCTAAGAAATAAAAACTTAATCTCACTATGTGTTATGTATGTACTTTTTTGCAGCGAAATCCTGTATCGGGTGTAGCTCTAAGCAATAGAAAACCGTCCAACACTGTTCGGGGTGTACAAATGTAATGCTCAGAAGAATGGATAGGAAAAACCCTGCATTACGACATCGTTTGCCTAAAAATAGAACATTTATTTAAATTGCATACGTTTGCGAAAAACATCGCAACATTTCTATCCAGCAAAGCATGAAAATTTTCACGAGGTATTAATTTTGTCGAAGATTGAAGAAAAGTAGCCGAGATCCCATCAGGTAATTTGAGTGCAGACGCCACACACACGACACATACACTGCGTCGCCAGAAGAAGACCGTTCAGCACCTTCATTCCCGTCTCGCACCGCCCTCACCGGGCCGGTATCTGGAGGCAGTGAAATGCTCTGGGGTTGTTTTAATGGGCGGACTTGAGTGGACGACTTTTTGCCGCAACCAGATGAGGTCGCGGGATTACCTGCAAGCTCTCGATGACCAACTTGACCCTGCAACAGGTTTTAATTTTTCTGGTGATAATGGGGCGCTTCAGGACGGTAATGCTCACATTTACGCGGCTAAGGTTGTCCGAGATTGGTTTTCTGAGAGTGAAAGAACACTTACGTACGTGGATTAGCTTCACAGTCCCTCGATCAAAATCTCATTGAGAACTTTTGGGACGAGTTTGGGAGAAACCCGTGTACCCCCGTCGCTATTTCCTTTTACATTAGTCACTTTAGACAAAGGTTACAAAGGTTACTTTAAGTGTGGGCAAAACTGGAGCAACAAACGATCAAAAATTTACAGAATTAATATCAAGTAGAATGAAAGCTGTAATTCGATTCAACGGTGAACCAAATGATTATGATTGAATTCTCCAGTCATACAACATTTTTTAGTAAAGCAGTGCAATTTCGATTGAAGAATGGTAAGCCATTCGTTCACCAAGCATTTTGTTTTATATAGTTATTCCCATGGGAACCAGTGAAAAGCTTTGAATTTCAGCGAAGTGAGATATGAGGTCAATTTTGCACATCAATGCGCACCTGCGAGAGAAGGTGTGCTCCGGGCGTGGTGTGACGGCCTGCACGTACAAGCAGCCCTGCAGCTCGCGGGGGGTCGGGGCACCAGGGCGGCACCTCGCAAAACCCTCACATTTATTTCCCTCAGCTCTACTTGGCGGCATTGCGTGACTGCTGCGCGACGCCACGCACCTCGGAAAAACGCTCACCAGACCTCGTCATTTTTGGTGACCCCCAACCAACTTACGAGCTTTTCGAATTTTGGAACTCGAGGGGAGAAAAAATATCGAACTTCTCGCCGTGATTACAACGACTTCAGATGAGGATGTTTAGTACCGTAGACTTTTTATGCATTCACGTCACTGAAGGTAAACGTAGGTGAGCACGGCACTACCCGGTGGATGTATGGTTGTTGAATTCCTTGAATGCTGTGCGTTACTCTGCAAGATGGTATACTACACTGCATGCACTGCACAGTGTTGACACTGGATGCTCTGCACTGTGTTGACACTGAATGCATGGTACAGTGTTGACATTGCATGACACACTGTGACGTAAATCCCAACCCTGAGTACAGTTCCATATCATACCTAGCTGTATTGTGCACAGTGTCGTACATTACATCACTCTACAGTACACAGTGCCAGACTGTATGACATTGCACTGTGTATAGTACCGTACAGTTCATTGCTGCACTATGCTGTCTATGCACAGTTCCGTACAACACATCATTGCACTGCGTAGAGTACTGGACAGTATATGCAGTAAGTGTGTCACCGCACAATGTCTAGTACCGTACAGTACCTCACAGCACTGCACCGTACAGCACAACACTGCCCCGCACAACACTGCCCCGTACAGCACAGCATTACACCGTACAGTACATCACAGCACCGTACATCACACAACAGCACTATACCGTACAGCACAGCACACCACACAACAGCACTGCACCGTATGGCACAGCACTGCATCGTTCAGCACTGCACCGTATGGCACAGCACTGCATCGTTCAGCACTGCACCGTATGGCACAGCACTGCATCGTTCAGCACTGCACCGTATGGCACAGCACTGCATCGTTCAGNTACAGCACACCGCAGCACTGCACCATACAGCACACCGCAGCATTCCTGTCTGAGAGTGACCAGACCAAAAATTCGAGGTCTGGTCTGTCGCTGAGTAAACTTACCCCCCGGATCATTCAGCGCTCAAGACTTCAGTGGGTCAGTTCACTTCAGAAGTTCAGTAGCGCGCACGCTGCGATCGTGAGTGGTTGTGGCTTGTGACGCCTCGCTGCTGTGACCCGACAGGTCGCAGGTGCGACCCTCTCGGCGGTGGTCTTGCGTCGGTTCGAGGCGCGTGGTACGCGGACTTATGAATGATATGAATTACCTTAAACTAGAATCGTTATGACAACTGAGTAATAAACATGGATGTCATGAGTTCTATTGCTCGAGTATTATTTTCGTTGCTTGTGAATTAGTGTTGGAAATTGCAGCCTGAAAATTGACTGAGTGTTTCTGCCAGCATGATGGACGAAAGGATTATTTAGAGCGGTCATTCAGCGGTGATAACCTGCACTTTTTCGGTATTCACCAAAATGTTTTGGAAAATATACTGCTTGTGTTTAGAAATTTTGTCTCGAATTTTCTCTTAAGCTAATTTCACGGAAATGGACTGCAACTGTGAAAAAAATTATTTGCCGCCGGATATTCAACTTTGCAAATGCAAAATTTTGATCTAAAAAATTTCCAAAGAACAGTGGAGCAAACTGCATCTCACTAAAAAAATTGAAATTAAGCCATTGACCACCCCAAAAACCTGCAGTGAAAACCCAATTCTAACGCCATCGTCCCAGGGCTGCGAGCATGAGGTAACAGGGCGCTGTAGTCGCGACCTGAGCGGCCGAGCCCAGGCCGCGTTCCTGTGCAGGTCTGGCGAGAGCGGCGGGTGACCTTCGCGCACTTGGGAACCAAGACCAGTTCCAGGGGGTCTTTGTCGTGCGCTCATGCCAGGTAAATTGATTAAGCCTCAACTGCCCCTATTTTTTTGAATGCCACTCAAAAGTGGTGCTTGGGAAATTATTTCAAGGAGCCGCGTTGGATTTGATACGAGGAACACTTAGGGCTTATATTAAATTAACGCGTTGCCCGAAGCGGTGCTGCTCGTTCTTGACTAGGCGTCTTGCGGGTCACGTAGTCGCAGGAAACGAGGTAAAGCTCTCAGCTCAATGAAACATTAACTCGAAAAACCTCCTTGGTCAGAAATTGATGCTCTTAGCTTCTAGAATTATCCGGAAAATTTTTGAAGTTTTTTGGCCAAAAATTTAAGCACCCCGATATAATGTATACGCGCAATCTCATCACCTGGATATTCCGGGAGACTGAGATTTGCATCAAAATTTGCGAGTACGCTTTGAATCATCAGAGCTTTACAGTTATGTCGGTGTGCAGTCCACCGGTGAGCTCACTCATCATATAATTTTATATAATTGGTATCGCAATGACGAACGATAGATAGACTGTATTGCTGCTATTACAGCTTCATCCTATTGTGCTTTGGCAAGAAGGTGGAGCCGTGACCTCGCGTCGTAGTCGCTATACATATCACCGAAGGAACTCGCAACTCAGGCTCAACTGAACAGACACGGCGGTTCACGATCAGAGTATTCAAAGCTGCGTTTTTAATTCCGTTTGAAAGCTTACTGAGAGCGCGCTGTGAAATACATACATGAGTGTGTACGCGCTGACGAGTGTGTGTAGCGACGCAGTGAACTTTGATTGCGTCCCAAGAGGCCGGTCAGCGACGCTCTATGGAAATGAATGGAGGCGGGAGCTGAAAATGCAGAAATTGTTTTTTCTTTCCGTTTCATAAAGAGTTGTGGAGGAGAATATAGCAGCGGAAACGTGAAGCGAGTGTTAGATATTGTCTCGGATTGTTTGGAGTTCAATTGAAAGTCTGCAGGCATGGCAACGTTTTAGCAACAATCAACTATCAACTCAATGACAAAATAAAAGGAGAGTATCAGTGCTTTAAGTTATTCGTGCACGAGTGAATAAAAACGTCGGTAATGAACGTATAATCAGAACCCAGCATGCATGAAGCTCATGTACCTAAACATGACACCGTGGACGAAAGAAATACACGTGACGAGCTCAACAAAGACGGTGCAAACGATATTCATACGAAGTTTAGTTCTAATTATACCTACCGTCAGGAATAATGCTCTGTCAAAACGTAAGATTTCGTTTGCTGTGGGACGAGCTCAACAGACAGCATACATGATCTTCATATATACAGTAGTTCGTTACTTATAATACTAATCTTAATAAGGCACCGTTCGATACTAACGCTATCTCTGACCAGAAAAATCTCTTTTTCTGATTTACATTTTTTATCTCACGCCTTTCCAGTGAATTCTAACTAATTAAGATCTCACGATGTGCGCAATTTTTCGCAAATTTTATGAGCAGGTGGGAAGTTGAACAGTCGGCAGAAAGAGACAGGTTTCAGTACTACGTTTCACCGCTGTGGTGGAGGCGCCTGAAGCGCTAGCGTGCAATCTGCACCGTGACGTGGCAGCGACGTTGGAGCAGCGTGGTGCTGCATGCCTGCGGTGCCTGTGACGTCACAATCGCAGCGATGTTGTGACTCCTGACGGCCGTCATTTCTGGCCACGGATGACGCAGCCAAACATTGAGAGTCTGGTGTCACAATCGCAGCGATGTTGTGACTCTTGACGGCCGCCATTTCTGGCCACGGGTGACGCAGCCAAACAACTGAAAACAAACCGCATCAAGAAAAATATAAGGGGCGTAAGCAGAATAAAAAGCAATAGTTGTTATTTGTCGCTGCGTTATACCTTTCCGTAAAAATTTTGCCTTAAGTTACGTGCGCATTCAGTACAACATTTTCCAAGATGACGCCCTGGTCTAACTGATAAGCTCCTACTTCATTATAATTCAAATCTTTTTCAAGTGAGACAGGTGCAATTAAACTCCTTCAAGGTCTTGAAATTCTGCTTCGGTATTCAATGTTTCCAGCGTACACATAGCACTTGAAAAATGATGTCAATCCTGGAAACGATAATTGACGCTTGATAAAAATACTGCGTTCTCGAAGTTTAATGGAACTTTAACGGACTTGTGGAGAAAGAATTCGCACATTAATAAAATTTATATTTGTTTCCCAGACGTAGCTGTGAGATTGGACGGCATTTGCAGGTCTTTTTTATCAGGGAGTTTCGCGGTCACAGATCAAATGATATAAGAAAACCTTAAATTTAAAAACCGTGACAGACCTGTGACCGATATTGTTATCAAATTGATAACGTAAACGTAAGGCTGAATACTGGCAGTTTTGTATCGATTTCCAATTATCTAGATAAATTGAAGCTTCGATCTGAGTGCTCCAGTTTGACCTAAATTCCCTCGGAGTGAGACCCGGTTCACGGCACAACTCATGGAGGGCGCCATGCAAATGCATAGCGATGCCTTGGGAGACGCGGGAGCGGCGCTGGTCCGGACGTCTCAGGTACTCCACGGCAATGAAATTAGCGCACCGCCAGTCTTCAAGGTTGTAAATACAGGCAGGAGGACGCGAGCGAAACTGATTTGCATCTTCCGTGGGATGAAATCCAAGTTTTGCAAGCGCAATTTCAGCCAAGATGAACGCGCGTCTCATTTTCATCTCTCTGATTTTGCTCTATAATCGGGATGAGAATTATTGAAAATATTCGAATTTGAAAGATGATTCAAGTGATGGCAATGCTACATATTGCGAATGCTTGTGCTTGAAGTGTTTGCCGCATATGAGTTATGAAATAACTATCCATGGTAAGTTATTCATAGTATTTGCCATTGAGGAACCAATATTGTCTCCTCGATTGATGGCCCGTATCCACAGTAGAGTCCTCATACGATGATGCTAACTCCTCCCAACAGCTCGGTAGATATAACGTTCTTCGAGTGACAAGCGCTGCCCCTTGTCTTTCATACGCGACGAGATGAGTATCAGACAGGTACCTCAATTTTTAAGGCATCAGTTCTGAGGCTAGAGCCGCAACTCTGCTGGCTTCTCGTGATGTTCATCGCTGTCTTCAACCTTGTGTCCGTGCGCGTGTCTTTTTAGCAGCGTCGGGGGTTTCGATGGTTTGATACAACGTAATCACTGTTCGCAATTGAATTATTTTGAAACAAATGACCCTCATATGCGCTCAAATTATCAGAGAGCGCCAGTTACCCACAGCTAATTTGGCAGTTACGCTACACTTCCGCATGAGATCTGTGAGTACGTGTTTTCCTAAATTATTAATTAACAAATGGTGATTGCATTTTTTTGGACCCCTCTGAATGCGATCATGCTGGTGTTATTAATTATTGATAGACGGTTTAATGTGCGACTCATGTTTTGGACTGCCACTATGAGCGTAACTTTTCATCGGCAATGGGGTTATGGTGGTACATTCCTTGCTTCGTGTCAATAATGTTCATGATCGTTGTGTGCTTCTGGCATCTCTGTCAATACGGAACTTATATTCTTTCAGCATTGTTTTCAAAATTCCTTTCCTTTCCCATGGGTCACATCAACTTTTCGTTCTTTTGCATTACACATTTAATGTGACGGGATAGTGAGTTGCTTTAATGTGGCACTTAGACCAGAAAGCATTTTGCAATTAATTTTTGAATTCTGAAACCTTACGGGCATTTACTTTCTACTGCACTCATAAATTACTACTAGACTTAATAACCACAGTAAGTTCCCATGGTTCGGTACCGGCATCTCTTCTACGAAAGGGTGATCACGATCTTACTTTTCCAGACTACGGGCTGCGCTAGCAGGAATCTTGCCTCAGATTTACAGGAGGGATGTGGTATCATAGATACCAATGCATGATCTAGCATCGTATCTCCCACCTATTTTTCCGACTCCTAGTTTGGAGCAAATAACTTTATTTAGCTTCCAAATTGCGTTGTCCCTGTCAGAGTACAGCATGCGGGCGCATCCCGACAGGCGACGTCGTGTTGACGCTCGTAACCGGGCTATCGCCGAACGTAGTGAAGAAGACATTTAATCTGCCTAGGCCATAGAGTGTCGATTTTTGAACGCTCACTTTTGTATTAGGGGATTAATTTGAATTTTCAATTTGAAGACCTTTCTTTTAAGCCGGTTATAGGCGAGCATCTATGTCCAAAATTTTCTGCGTCTCAAAATGCATGCTTCAAAATCTACAAAAAGATACGGACATATCATACTCACAAGAAACGCATCGGCTTGAAAGATGTGAGAGACAATCTTGGCATGAACATTTGAAATCGCGAAGGTAAATATCAGGGAAGAACTATTTTCACAGAAAGAAAAGAAAGGAAGCGAGGTAGAAAGAATTTAAAAGTGGGGATTTTTATGGCATTAGATCGATCGTCGGTGCCTCACTGCGTGGGTAGAGGTGTATAAACTTCGACCTCAGGTTTGGGGCATTGGGTAAAAATAATACCAACTGAGTGCGGTGCCCAGGAGTTTTGCAGAGAGGAAAAGAGACCATACAAAACTTTGCAAGCCTCACATCCTCATTATTTCTCCTCGCTCGAGGAAGATAAGCTAAACAAATTATAAAATAGAACATGTGCATCATCGCTATGTCTCTTTTAGAGGAAGCTTACAGTTACCTGAGAGATGTATCACACTGTATAATAATAGCCCAGTGTTGCTTGGTTGATTGGTCCTTCTGTCTTAAAGTAATAACAGGGCTGTCAGCTAAAGCAGTCCGTATCAGTAATACTGAAAATAAAATCGTTTCATGTCATAGTTAACGTGAATAAGAAGGCACCTTAAGAAGTTAATAACATTTTTCCCGCCAATTTTTGCGGGACACGTCCACTATAGTATAGCTCATAAAAGAGAAGGCTTCTCTGTTCTCTCGCTCCTTTGCTTCAGTTGTCCCTGATGTCAGAGCGTTTCGTTTAGATGTGGTTAAAGATATTACCATATGTGTGGAATAACCTTTGTACGCCCTCAATCATATGTTCATTTGAGCTCTAGGACCCCAACAGATATTGAGGAAAAAGATCGAACATGGCGTCGTTCAACTAAAGATATACTGCGAGGTCACAACAAGCTGCTCGGAAAGTACATACTCAATGTATTGCAATATCGTTAAAAACAATGACGGAATATAAAAAAGTAAAATCAATCAACCTTGCTAGAAATATTTCGGAACCCAACATCAAAGCCAGGTTTCACCTTTAATTTCAGCTCACGGCCCATACATTAGGCGTAGATCACGGTGCAGTGACGGCTATTTATTTGCAGCTGCCCGTCAGCTGCTGGCCAAGACGCTCGCTAGTGACACGCGCGCTGCGGTGATTCCCCTTTTGGCGGCTCTGCCTCGTGCTGTGCGCCTGTCCCCTCGCGGCGCACGTGTGCGGCGGTGCTCAGGTGACAGCTCGCAGTCTGGCTGCTGACTGCGTAAATAGAGCGAGTCGGTCAGCTGTCTGTGCAGGCAAGCTAACTGTCTTTGTGGGTAAGGAGAGTACGTCAACTGTCTGTAGGTAAGGAGAGTACGTTAACTGTCTATAGGGAAGGAGTGTCGGTCAGCTGCCTGCGTAGGTAAGAAAAACCCGAGAAATATCTTATTACAATTAGAGGAGTATTCTTCGAATGAAATAGTTTTTCGATCTCGAAACGCTTTTAGTCTAGAAAACACTGCATTTGTGAAGTAATTCCAAGGTGAGCTATATATTTGTACCAAGCATTAATCAATACTTACATGAATTTGTTATCCAAAAATGGGTGATATTAAGAAATTTGAAAAAGAGTGTGGCCACCAGACGGCCAATGTGACAAGATTGAGTACGAGCAAGGCCAAAGCCTCAAAATCGTACACGGAATTGAACCCTTCAGTGGCCTCCCAGCGTCAATGTTAACATGGACAAAACTATGTACACATCGGGCACGTGTTCTGCATGTCTTGAATCAAGTATAGGAATAAATCTATTTTTTTCTACGACAATTTTAATAATTGTTTTACATAATGATGGTCCAAATGATTATATGACTAAAGAAAGGAACAGTTTTTACGTAGTTCCAAATATTTTTGAATAGTGTCTGCTCTGAACGCTAGGCATGGCGCGCCTGGTGTGCCCATACATTGAGCGTACATCCACGTACACTGCGAAACATATTACCGCTCGGGCCGAGGCAGAATGAGGGCCGGCAGAGTGAGCTAAAGCACCTAACTTAAGTGAGGCGCACAGCGTCTCCACCAACATATTGGTGGCAGAGCGTCAACATCAGCGGCAGGGCGGAAGACTCGACTATGAAGTCTGTTTGTCCTGAAAGTCGCTGCTTCATGTTTTGGATAGCTGAAGGATGACGCTGTGCGTGGTGCTAAAACAGCCGCACTTGAATTCCATTCTATCCCGTGGTGCCTATAACCCTGAATGTGGCGTCACCAAAATCCTTGAAGAAGACTGTGCTTAAGATCCATTTTTGAAAAGTTTGATTTCACGAACTTCGAGTGGGCTTATAGGGAGATTAATTTATTAGGTTATAAAAATAATGACCGATTTCAAAAACATACTTAACGTAGAAAAATGAACTGTGAACATGTTTTTAAATTTGTCAAAAAATGACTCTTGAGCATCTTTGCATCTCTGCCAATGATTAATGAGGTTATTTATTCCACTCTGATAAAAGTTTTTTGGCTGTAATGCAAATAAAGTTTCGGAAACTGATTCCACCGCTTGTTGGGACCTGCAAGTTTTTCCATTCGAGAATGTATTTAAGTGCTAGAAAATGGGGAATTTACTATAGTCAGTGGGTGATAGTTCAGGAAAATATGGAGGATGTAGTTGAGTCTCGTACCCCAATTCTACGAGTCTCTACAGCGTCTTTCTTGCAACATGTGGCCGCGGATTATCGTCGAGCAGAATGGGACCACGCCGATTCAACAATTGTGTCGTCTGCAAATGGCGTGAGACTCATAGTACTGACACTAAGAGTCTGAGACATTTCTCTGAGATTTTGACGGGAATTATGCTCAATAATTGCTTTCAATTGTTCATTTCTGAGACTGCGTGATTGTCCTCTACCCTCTGCATCACCAATACTCTTAGCACCATTACGAAATTTCTGAAACCATCACTTGTGGTTTCTAACCAATCACTTGCGGATCTCATCCATGCTCTGTTAATATCGGTGGCAGTGTCGGAGACACTCTGGCCAAGTTTGAACTCGTGCACGAAAGGCAAGTGAAGGTAAGTTTCTCATGTTTCAAAAGTAACGGTTTATGTGTTTGAAGAATATTTTCTGATTAAAATCAGTTAATACTTACTAACGAGTATCCATTAATTATCTGGTATGCCGAATATTAGCTGAAGTACACTGAGAATACTATGCTACAATTGGACTTCAAAACACAGCACTTAGATAGGCCATAATTTTTGTGCTGACTTAATTAATATTTTAGGCTAGCTTTAATATTTTAGACTGCGTAGGACATCCCAGCCAAGTCTTATAGGCCAGCGTCGATCTTCCATTCATCTCAATGATGGTCGATTTCGGCCTCACATAAACGAGTTCATTGTTTTTTGTCATTTGAAGAATCCTTGTTTCCTAGGAAACATTTCAACCAGAAGTTAATCTAATGTGCAAACAGTCCATAACTTGATCGCAACTAGTACATTGAAACTTTTGATTACGCAAAAAATTTAGTACTATTAACAAAATATGAATAATTTTACCAGTGAGAAGAGTAAGGATACATTGAACAAAACCTGATAATTTGTAGCCAAAATTTATTTGCATTCAGGGTCGCTGTCGCTGATTAACGATAGAGTTGGAGGGCACAAACTGCAAGATCCATAACAACGAATTTTTCGATTTGCGGTTGGGGGAAATATCCCTCGGAGTTTGCATCCCACATAATGAAATCTAGGGCGAGCGGATCGCCAGCACATCAAAGGTCGCTCTGCAGAGCCCGAACCTTTTGTTGGGTGTCATGTGCTCTTTATTTCTCACTTTTTATTCCATCTGCATTCAAATTTGTCCCAAAACAAGCTTTTGGCAATGAGACGTCCCGCAAACTGACCGAATGAAAATGTTGTAGAGTCTGACTGATGAATAATGAGTTTTTTTAGCAGGGTAAATAAATTTCATACATTTAATAATTGCTCGTGACAATTTTCAGGAAAATCACGTTGTAACTTTGCTAGATATCTCAACCAGGATTCAAGGGATGAGGGTCTCAGATAGACAAGAGACGGCTAGAAAACTAAAAAAACGTTAACATTAAATATCACCTAGAAGCGTTTCTGGGGTGTTTTTTGAAGTAATCTCATTTGATTAAATGTTTTTCTTGCACAATTGTACAGCACAAACATAAAGGACATAAGGCATACTGAATTTTTTGGAAATTAAACAGCACGAAACCTAGTTTATTTTTCAAAAATAAAAGTGATTATCAACAATAAAAATTGAGTTCACTTACTCTATATGGTTTTTATTTAGACCTACGAAATAAATACACAAGAACATTTAGCTAAGTCGTCAATGAACTTGCACTCGCTCTAAAGAAATTTCTCCTCGGAGTCTGATCTCACGTGCTCAGTTTGAGTGCTGTGCCATTGATATCTGCTTAAGAGATCGAAAGCTAAATCATTTTCAGAATCGTTCAACTGAAAATCGAGAAACTTTGTACATAACAAAAAACCCTTAACGACTCCTCTCAAAAGATTTGTCTTGCGGGATAGAATTAAATATGCTGTGCGTTGCACGAAGAGAATTCAATGCGATTATGATGGGGAATTTAAAATACATATTGAAACAGTTCTACATCAAAACCTTGAATCTATCTTTACCCTATCTTCTTGAGCTCTTGAGTGCATATGAGCATTCACTAGAGCAGTACCGCATGGTCTCGAAGGACCCTTGGCGTTCCATCTTCCTGAAATGATCTCTCATTTCAGAGCTCCCATTTTCCAATAGGTCCATGGTAAAAGATCTTGGCAGCTCCACGCTGACTTTTTTTGGACGTGAATATTTGGCCAAGCCTTCGGAGGACGTTTTTGCAGCTTGAAACTTTGCATTTTTCTTTCAAAATATTCGTTCTTAAGGCCTGAACGTACGCGCCCGAGTTGACGCTCGAATGAAAACGTTTGCAAGCCCAGAATTGCGCATCCCACACCGACAAAATATCGACTCTGGATAAGCAAAACGCAACTTGAGAATTATTTGAAGGACTATAGGAGCGACAAATATGGTTGAAGGGACTCTAATGGGTTTACAAGCATGTATTTCGATAACCGTAAAGGAGTTTTGAGACTGACCTAACACTTTTATAAGGAAGTTTCTTCTTAGAACGGTCTTTCCATAGTAGAATGGAAACGAACTACTTAAAAAAATTTACCGTCGAATGACTTTTCCAAATAATGGAAAAAGAATGAAATTGTTCAGGATGGTTACTACCAGAGCTGGGCAGCGCTACTTTGAAATGTAGCGGCCG
>VOMN01043860.1:0-112088 GCA_014899125.1 Orchestia grillus
CGATTTGGCTGCAGGTGGGGGGCTTTATTTAAAAAAAAAAAAATTGGTACAATCGATAAGAAATGAGAATAAATCAAAGTTCAGAAAAGACCTGACTAGTTGCACAGAGAAGCGAAGAAGTTTCTCGAGCAGCTCATGCAAGTCCATAGAAAAAACTGCGATAAAAATCGTGCGTACGACTATATTTTAAAGTACTCTGTTCCTCTATCGAAATGAGAAAGACTGCAATCTTTGCCAATATTTAATGACCGCCATTTCCACAACGTGTTAAGATATAAAATTGTACATTCCCAAATTAAATTCGAGAGTGAATTACTGAACATCGAATTCTCGCAAAACTCGAAGCGAAAGCCTAATCCATGTTTTCCACCAGCATGTAAAGTTATAGCTTATCGCAAAACGAGTCCGCGCAGCTTAAGTTTAGTGGAAATCAATGCAGGGAATTTTAAGTGGTAAGACTACTATTCTTCGCCAATGGCCAAAACTAGAACACTTATCACTGGATAGGATGATACCGTGCGACACCAAACACGGCTTCATTTTGTTTCCTAGAATACAGATACAAATGAAATTGCCGATAATACAATACAATTGGTACTGACGTTTTCGATACATTCCTGCTGCCAGCACAGATCCTTCTACATGAGACATATAGCTCATATAGCTCATTTTTGCAAAACCTGCCGTTCACAACTTTCGGAGAAGAACGAGGAAAACGTCTACAGACTACTACCAAAACCTAAACAATATTGCCAATTGTGCCAAACACGTTTTCTGGAGTTGGCAAAAAATAGCTATATAAAATTTAAGTGATGCAGTGGGGGCAAAAACCTTCAAATTAATTGTCGCCGCATCAACACGGTGTCGCTGCAACATACGATATATAAACGAGGTTGCTGGAACTTGAACATCGAAGGACTACGCCAGTTTAAAAGACAAGTTTGCTTGTGTAAGAATCAATGCTTTGCAGAATAAGGAGTTACAAAATTAAAGTCTTATCGTAAAATGAATACCGTATAGAAGTATATTTCCATTGCGGATTGCGATGACTTTCAAATCGAAGTAATGCAAGAATTCTAAAAATTAAAGCAATGCATATCAATACTAGATTTCTAAATATAATGATGACTCATAAAGAAGACGTATAAGCGGAATAGCAGGCTCCATGTTGGAAAGAGGGCACCCATCAGAAAGCCCTTCAGACGATCGATGAGAGCCGCACAGAGGCTGTAACTTCTCTTTGGGCATTCATACACAGACAATGCATTGGGTGATGTAACGCAAGAGTTCCAAAATGGCGGACAACATACCCTTGCGAATTAATGTTTGACGAATGCTCGTACATTTGACGAAATTCCCTTCAAAGGAGAAGAGTCACATACCAGTCAAATAATAATAAAACTGGTAATGGTTGATATAACTCGGTGACAGTTCCTATAGCAAACTCTGTCGGCAGTCGTGTTGAATGGTT
This sequence comes from Orchestia grillus, assembly GCA_014899125.1. Lineage (NCBI taxonomy): Eukaryota > Metazoa > Arthropoda > Malacostraca > Amphipoda > Talitridae > Orchestia > Orchestia grillus. The sequence goes on from VOMN01043860.1 coordinate 1,472, forward strand.
GAAAATGTTTCGGTAAATGATGCAGGTGCATAGAAAATGACTTTACATGCAGCAGCTGTATCATACTTTTGAAAAACGAAAAACGTTTTAGCTGTACATCTTCATTCTGTAACGATAATAATTTTATCTTCTGTTGGATCTCATGGGATATAGTGCGACTGCCATTTACACAGCGCACCCCAAACATAGTAATATCCAGATGCGGTATTCGAGTTGCAATCATATGCACACGCCGAGCCAAATTCTCCTGCCTCATCAATTTCAATTTCAGCTACTCCCGTAAATTTTCGCTGAGCACGCCAGAAATGACACAAATTACCTGCTCAAAGCTGAAAAAGTCTGACTGGGCCGGTCTCCACAGCCGAGTTAAAGGAGGATAGGACTAGCGTACAGAGGATAGGCGCGGTAGCGAGATCGAGACATAGCACGAGCGCACAAGCCCAGCACTGAAGAAGAGAGAGAGAGAGAGAGAGAGCTATGGGCTGTGATCTATAGGGTTTGATAAGACGCTGACGTCTCCATCTGACTCACAACTCTGCGGTGACGTCTCCAGAGAAACGGCCTCGCTCCAGGAACCCTTCAACGCCCCACGCTCAGCAGGAACGGTGAGCGTGAGCATTAAAATTTAAAGTTCAGGACGCTTCTCAGTCGTCGAAGGGATGCACGACCATTATCAAAGCACTGAATGATCCGGGCAGGCAAGCTCAAATTATATCGCAATGTAGAAAAATACGATGCACTTGTCTGAACACCTCTGGTCATAATTCAGAGTCAACAAAATGAGGCTAGTGCTTGAACATTATGCTATTCCAGGAGCAATGTAACAGTTATTATAAATCCGTACACAGTAGGTGTTAAGTAACAACATTGATGATAAAATGCAACCGAGAACGATCTGTCGTTATACATACATATATGCGTCATTAGCAGGAGAGAATCCTTAGTATACTCAACTTCAAAGCAAAATAGACTGAGAAATTTTCAAAGAAAGATTAAATGGTTCCTAAAAAGATATAAAAAACTATTAAATTAGACAAGTACAGGAAAAAATATGATAACAAAACAATACGACAGAATTAAAAATTGGATAGCAAACCCAAATCAATTTAAAACATAACGAAAAACGAGGACAAAGCAAAAAACCTTTATTTATACTTAGAATCATGCATATTTCCAAGTTTTGCAACTTAACTATACGATATTCCATAGACGTTACAATAGCTCGACACGTACTCGTACATATTATTCGAAGAAGAAAAATTCGATCTTAAGGAAGAAAGTTTAAAGCAAAATTGCGAGCAAATGGTAACAGTAAGCGGCCTCCTGTATGCAGGCGCGGTCGTCGCAGCACTCATAATTATTCAGTATTTCAATTCCTCAACGAAAATAACTGGAAACACCAAACCCAGCGATGAATAAACATGCCGTCCAGCTCGTCTGTAGCGCACTCCCATTCTTGAAATCACACTTGTACATTTTGAGAGATGATTTACATAATTACCGGGTAAGAAAATAATAAAACTTCTACGATATTCGTGGCCCAACGAACTGAGTATTCCAGCACGAAGCTTATTTCGAAGAACACATCGAAAAAACTTCAAAATATTTTACGTTAATATGTGCGATGAAATGAACGACAATCTGGCAATGAAGGAATTCACAACTAAAATCAGACAAAATTCTTGGCACACTCAATAAAAAACTCAACAATGACAGAAGTGATTGAGGACTATAATTACAACAAATTCATGTTGCATCAACAGCACTGCTGAAAAAGCTGACGCATATCAAAGCAAATTTCCAAACACATTGAGTGAGAAAAATGCGAGTGACACCAACGACACAGTTTTAAGAATCGCAGGAAGTATCAGAGGAGTGATATTCGGAGGCCTTTGCAGAAGTACCGAAAAACCTGATAACTCGAAGGAAAGAACTGCCATCAATGTTTCATTTATAGATAAAAGCAAAGTGACCTTAGCACTGAATTGTGTGGGATATTTCGCGAAACACCTCAAGACAGAACAAGTTTCTGATTTTCGTGAACATTTTAGCGAGTCCACAATACTATAACGAACCATGAAGGCTTTCTTCCAAACATATCAAATTGACCATAAGAAAATTATCGAGTCATCCAAGACCGTACCGGAGGTTTTCAAGACACGAAGCTTGCATCTTCCATGCGCGATGCCACCGTGAATTTGCTATAATGTAAGACGGTGTTCCTTACGAAAATACTGTTAACCACGAAATCTCTCACGATATCATGAACTTCTCTCAGGCAAAACTCAAACGAAGCGCAAACGGGGGCCCTTAAAACATAAACTACAACGTTTCTGCGATGAAATCGTAAGCTCCACACAAACTAACGAAGAAATACTGCACGCACTCTATGACTATGTCATGGTAATTTCTCGGGCGAATGTGAGCAGAACATCGCATTTTAAAAGTGAGAAAAAGAATCGTGAAGGCGGCCCGGGAAGGAAAAGGAGATGAGACCATAGCCCAGTCACACACGAGGAGGAGGCAGCACAGCTCATGACGCCTCTAATGTTCACTTTTGTGGCCACAAGGGCCTCCTCACCTGGTCATTAGAAATAACCTTTGGGGCCTTCAACAGCAATAAAATCCTGCTCCAGACTCGGGTGTATGCATCAAGACGAGATATTTGCATCACGTTCAGTCTTCCCTTTAGTTCTGCATGACTAAGTTATTACAAGTGGTTACAATTAAGTTTTCACCTCCAGTTTTACAGCTAAAGGGAAGAGCAAAGCAGGCATATTTTGGCATGAATATATAACGAAGGTATAAGACAGCTCCAAGGCTGACATTTAAGCTCACGTAACGTAGGAATGTTTAGGTAAGTCTTCCAGCACTAAAATCGAGGTATTTCAGCAGGGCTTCACGAAATTGAGTCTAAAAAATAGCACTTGTTCTGCGCAGAAGCAGGTTCAGTTAATTCCAGTCATTTACAATATATATATACCATCAATAAAAACGCTCTACTTCATTAAATTATTTTTCCCGAACACGGATACATTGTTGAATTAATAAGTTGAGAATGGATAGAATAATCGGTGAGTAAAAACAATGGGATAAATATAAGAAGAAAGTCACTTTAGCGCTAGCCCTGGACCTGCTAACAGCTAAATTTAGAATAGAATACCCCCAAAATAGCCATTAGATTTTCAAAGACCCCAAAGATGAATGTTGATTTCATGATCAACAAAATAAAAACAGGCACATTGTTTTTCAATGATGAAGTCAGAAAGCACATTGCATACAGAAATGCAAAACTTCGTCACACGTATGTACAGAGAATAGAGCCAATAATTCTTTTATCGCCTTACTACAATAATTTACTATAAGTTTCTCATCCTGCATGTTTCCACAAACAAATTAACAAACAAGAACAAGTCTACACCATTGCAATTAAACTTCGTCGTAGATTGTAGAAAGACAACAAGCAAAATCATCAACTGATGCAGACGACCATCACTAAACATACTAGTCGCCCTACAAAGTGGCCGTGTTAATAAGGCCCTGCATTTATGGCTCATGTATTGATAATTAAAGATGCATGTGTGAGGGCCATAAGTAAGGTGGAGCAGCAGGACGACACGCAGCCCACAGCCCTGGCGGCACCGCGAGGAGGGGCCCTGGGGAGCAGCGCGAGGCGACTAAGAGCCTCCTTTATAACAGAGTCCATCTGTTTTACGGCCGACCCTCGGTCACGCTCGTCACACGCACTTTCACTTCATGCATCACTCTATGTTCGTGATGACTTCTTCATAATTAGAGTGTACTTTTTCGTATCAAATTCAGTGCAATGGAAATGACAAACAATATATCTAGAACAATGAATTCGAATGTTCGGAGTCTAGGGTCGTTCTCAACGAAATCAGAAATACGGTAACTTTTCCCTCGATCCTTGCGTAACAGCAGAGTTGAAAAAAAAATTCATAGTTCTGACAGGATTATGTATCTATGAGAGTCAGGAATAGCAAGTAGGGTTTCCTCGTTTGCAGAGAATATCCTGGAAGCGAGGAAATTAACAAAGCTTTCTTCCCTCAGCTAAAGTCGACCATAGAATCGCTAAGCTAACCTGAGTGCGGTCTAATGCAGGAGTTTACCGAATACAGTTCTCGCTAACTCGATTTGAAAGCATTCGGCACCAAAAATTCTCGAAAATGTTTTTCAACACATGGGCAATCAATGAAAACTGCGACCTCTAACAACAATCTAATTCAATAATTGTAGCTGAAGCAGAACCAAATATTTTCCGATCATCATACAAGAGAAAAAATGAATGCAGATCTCCCAAATTTTAAACTATGAATATAAGCTCGTCACGAACATTGCATACCATGAATGTATACTTCAGTCCACAAAAGTTCAGGCGGAATTCTGTAGATAGCACCGTTCATGAAACAAATTTCATTGCACTACCGAAAGAGATGAATTATTCAACGCAAAGCGATATTCATGAATGAAAAAATAAATCATCTCACGAATAACCTGATGCTTGCATTTCACAAACTCAGACGAAATCTGTACTTGTAAAACACGTTAACCAGCTTTAGCCCGTAAGACGAAAGCCGCGTAAGTACATTCCTGCAACTAATAAAAGCAGGGGAAGTATCTCTCATGAATGAGGGGAAACGAGCAACACCCAAAAAACATAATTTCAGAGTAGGTAATTGTTGAAACATGTGTCGCGCAACTCAAGAAGATAGCCATGTGGATAAACTCTGCTCAATGAGGGGAACCGATCGTAGAGCGCGGCGACTGTCAAGGCAAGTTTGGCGGCGGGGCTGTGACGGGGCGGGCACGTGGTCGACCAGCGGCGGCACCCTCGCTCTCTCAAGGTCTCAACAGGGCAACATCTATAGTATGAAGTCTTTCTTAGAGGTCACAGCCCGTCATTTCATGGATAATCCGCATTTTAATGTTTCAGTAACTTCAACTGTAAAATAATATAAAAATGGAAAACATGTAATACAGGACTAGAAGAGTAGTGGATGCATTGAGAACGAACAATGAATATAATAAAGGAACATTGTAGAGAACATAATTCAGAACCACAAAAGGACAAAAAATATCCTCTATAACACGGCATAAAAATATGAGAAAATACTATGAAAAATACTGAAAAATTGCCGCTTTCATAGTTATTGAGTCATTCTGACATTTCAAAATTCCTGATAAAAATTAGAAATTCTTAATGCAAATTATGGCTCATAAAACGTAAGGCCCACGTAGCTGAACAAATGCCGAAGTTATGTTTTTATTATATTTTATAGGCATATATAAATTTGACAATATTTTAAGTGTATAAAGTGAGCATGACAGGCATTTGACAGCATTATTCGAAATGAAAAAAATGATTTCTTTCCAATCGTTTTAATGAACTAAAGTTCATATAGCTGAGAAATTAATTTCGGAAACCGAAAAGAAGAAAAGAATAACTCTGATGGAAATTGTGGAAAATATCCGCATTGGTGGAAAATACTTGCGTTGCCCAGAAAACTAGGAAAACACGCAGGTACAAGCAGTACTCTGAAATACGCACTTCATCAACGATATAATGAATTTCATCAACGATCCTGTTCACCCATTGCTGATGAAATACTCATACGTGTTTGGAGTACGTTGATGCAAACTCACAAAAGTGTGAGACGAGTCTCGATTAGTCAACAAGAAGGAAACTCGTAGAAGCGCTGGAAAAATAAAAATAAAATATAAATACTATTTACTAAAGCAAATTTTCAATTTTTTTGAGCAAAAAAAAAATCACCGCACGAGACGGTCAGCAATCTTGGCTGTAAAATCGTTACATTCTGCACGACCTTAAGCTCAGTCGGATATAGATGAGACAGAGAGGGTCACACCGAATATCCGCTCGAAGCGTATAAGAGGGCACCTCGAGGGAAGTGTACCCGCGTCTATATAAATGCGAGGGGAACCACGAGGCGTGTCGGCGACGACAGCCAAGACTCATGTTGCGCCTCCACTGATGGATGGTTGCTCTAAATGGATGTGTCGGATAATTGCAGGTTAAGCTCGCCAGACACTCGCTAGGGTATAATGACACACAACATTAGCGCAAGCACAACAACAACCCAGGGCAGCCTAACGCACAGCGGGTGTCGCCCCACGTAAACTGTACCAGATCTCACGTGTTTTGCACGGAAAGGAAGTTGTTCCTAACATGGGTTTGATTAATGAAATCGGTAGAGCTACCAGCCCTCAAAGCAAAATTCTGCCATTTAAACGTTTTATTTTTGATAATGATCACATACTTAGATGAACACTTTTTATGAATATAACCTTTAGGTGGTAACAGCGTATATTAATTAATTTCAGAATGAGGTGTACGAGAGGTTTTTGTGAACTGCAACGTGTGAAACAAAAATAGCTCTCGTCAATTGACTGCTTACGTGCAGCAGTGGCACAGACACACAATGCACGAACATTTCAAAAGTTATACGTTTCCTCAGAAATGCTTCAAAAACCTATTGAACTCATCAAATGGTACACAGTTCTCGAGTAAGTAAGGACAAACACACCTCAAATCGTAATCATGTGCGAAACGAATTCACTATTCATTGAGTAAAAATTTACATGTTTCAAAATTTTACTTGATTTCAATTGTATATTAAGAAAATAATTGCAACGCACAAACGTGAACAACATTAACTACCAATATCGAGTTGCCGTCCATGTAGTCTTGCAGACACCATGATGCATGAAACCTTTCACAAATCGATTACGGTGCAATATTAGGGTGATTTGTGCGAGAGCAGCTCTGATATGATGGCAGAAACACACGAGTCCTCGCAAATTAGGGCCCAAGTGGCGTGAGGACAAAGACGCTCTGAGTGGAGGCGACAGGCCGGGCAGCGCGAGGGTACGAGGGCAACACTCAGGCACCCCCATGAGCTCGTCACTCAGGGAGGGGGGAGAGACGACACCCAATGTTCAACTCTCAAATTCAAAAATGAGTTGCGCTTTGTAAATATAACGACAATAAAAAATTCGTACATTTGTAGAATGTATCTTCCTAACAAGTATCAGACGCCAATTTCAACGAAGGAGAGTACGTACATAAAAAAGAAAACTCTTCGAGATGATGTACTCACGATTTTGATTGATAGAGTGAGGTAAGAGAGATTTATTAAAAGTTTCACCTTTAAATTGCAAGCAAGTCTTAACAGGACTTCGTTAAGTGAAAATTAAGAAATTGAGAACAAGCGTAACAATTTTAGGACATTTACAATTTCCAAATCATGACCGATGATTCATTCCACATAAAAGCGCACGAAACTAAACCAAAATCAAAGACGGAAGTATTTATACTAATTATTTATTTTGTGATGGCAAAGGCACGGAAAGGGAGAGATAGGTAAACAGTGTGAGAATGTATCATGTGTCGTTATACAAAAACCGTAAGAAGCATCAGGAACCGAACTGTGTCATCATACAAATTCAAATTCGTCAATGAGAACATATAAACTGTACTAATCAATCACGAAAAATGAAACAATCGGAATAATTAAAAAAGACTGTGTTCTTTAAGACAATGTTACCACAGTATAAGTCCCGTAGAACAAAGTTTAAGACAACTCGTCAGCAAAGTTACGCGTAGCCAAAATTTCTTCCATTTCTAAATTTTCCTTGTTTTCTAACCCGCTCATGCAGGGAACGATTCTTTCCGACGAGCGTTCCTGGCATTGGGCGACGTGCACAAAGCAGCGTGCGAGGTGTAGAGGAGCGCGCTACCACGTCCCTGCAGAGGACGATGAAGACGCTACATGGGCCGAGTTATCAGGCGCTATCAGGAAGGCACTTCCAGTGAGCACCGCAGCAACTCCCTCTATCAGCGGGTGCTCGTTCACCGATACTGCCAAGTCTTCTGGGGGCAAGAGCACAGACTCGACACTCCAAAAGGCAAGGAGTCGCGCTGCTGAACCACATTTAAGTTAGTCGGCCGGAACTTCACTGGCTTGAAAAGTATCACTAGTACTTTAAATATTCCGGAAAAGAATAACACAACTGGGTGACTCAAAAGCTTGATGATAATCATTGCCTACTCTATAACAATCTCGTACTTTTTTGCTAACAAAAAATAATCATATCGTGCTCTCTGTTAAGAGCAGTAGCACACTCTGACACCGAAAATAATTAAGCAATGAGAAGATTTATACCCCCCGAAAAAAACTATTAAAATGAAGCGCTCCTAATTCCATTCTGTAAAGAATCAAAATAGAAAAATGCAATGCGTGCTTGGAATCAAAACCAGAGTTTTCGTTTTATTAGCATTTATGACAGCCAGCCAAGTGATGTCATCCTTTACGTAATTTTACTTGCAATAGCCAAGACTCGGGGTATATCCTCTCTACGCCTACGCCTCATTCTTAAGGTCGGAATATTCTTAGCAAGAAGTTAGCTGCTGCCGCATGTCTATACCTTGTTCGTCAGAATTTACATGATATGGAGGCTGTATTTCTTACAAAGGCGTAGCATGCCCCCCAAGTTAAAATTTTAGTCTGATATAACCACCAGAATGTAATTAAATATATTTTATTACATAAATCACTGTATACGCAAAAGCTAAAAATAATGTTACTGAGGCGACGTATCTGGAAACAATTGAAGTAAAAGATTGTTGTTAGAAAACTCAGCGATGGAAGGTTGTTCACAAGAAAAAAACATATGGTTTCGTGTGAGGCAGTAGTATAAATAAATTACATAACTGTTTGAAAAAAAGTTGAACAAATATTACCTAAACTAAGTAAACTTTTTATTAGCTACAGAACTCAAAAAATATTTGAGTATCGGTCACACGAAGAAATTTTATGTATTCAACTGGAGTCAATTTAAATCGTTAGATTCAATGGGCAGCGACAGTTTGACGACCTTCGCCGTAAAATATGCAAAATTAAACGGACAAAGTAAAGAACATGCAACAACCTACACAGGCATAAATATTAATATTTTTTCTGCTCCTCTATCTGGTATCACTTCAGAACCTAATTTTTAAGAAAAACTACTACGTTCTAGAAATTACGAAATGTACCATTTCTACGATAGTAAGATCTTGAGTGGTGAACATGTACAAAAAACACGTTCAAAACTTAAACCAACACGTACGAACATATCTTCAAACGTATCCTAGAATGCTTTCTAGTCATGTCGAAACTCCAAAATTAGTAATTTAAACCCAAGGTCTCAAACGCTAGAACATGAATAGAAGCGTAGAGTACTAAACTAGAGCACATAAGCGACGCAAATTTAATCTCATCAGTATTCTATTCCTAGACAAAACCATAATGCTAAATACCACTCAAGGTTGATCACTCATGCGCAAAAAGTGCTTCAGAGCCCCGAAAGGTAAGTAGATAAGGAGCGCAGTTGGTTACGAACAAAAGCTTGCGGTTTGAACGAGTGCGCCTAGACCAGGACTTTGGGTTGCGGCGGCGCGCCTCTAAGATGCTTTCCTTGTAGCGCGACCACTTCCTCGTCCCTGCGGCGAACGTCCGCCTCACCAACTCAGAGAGGTAAGGAGGTGAGTGCGGGAAACTTTAGGCATTCAAGCCAATTCAGTGGTTCTCATAGTTGAAAGAATCTATTTTATTTCGATTTCAATTTCATATTAAGAAAAATTACGCGGCTTCTTTGATTGCGAAATTGATGAAACAATTTTTTAATCATCAACCTACACAGAATTGTAACTTGACATTAGCCTAACACTTTGACTGCAATTCTCCCCGCAGGAAATATTTCACGTCGACAAAAATTTCGGCTGTGAGTTTAAAATTGAAGGATTTAGCTGTCACAAATTTGGTTATCCTATTCATTTTCCCTCTAATCCCAACTAGCTTATTCGAGTAATGAACACAAATTTTATCAAATTCTATGAATACTTGAAAATTTGTGTTCATATATGTTAGTACTTTCATTACGTTAGGTTAGATGATCGCGTGTACCATATATGGCGCACGTCGCAGTCAAAGTGTTAAAACATATTTACGTAGAACAAGCACGCATACTTCGATTTCCGAAATGAAAAAAATGAACCAGATTCAGACTGGAACAATCCCTGGTACGTATTAGATAAGAGGTGCAATTCAAGAACACGAGTATGCTCTCGGCTTCACCGTGAGCTCTGAAGCCAGTTACGTTTCCATGCAAAAATTTATCATTAATCAAGTTACACAAATCAAATCTCGATTGACAGGATGGAGGCAGCAATATACATACACTAGCGTCAGTCGACGAACAAATCCTGTCAGACTTTGAGGTCGGCAGTAACTGTAGCCATTCGAGTCTCCACGTCGAGCATGAAGTGAGGCACGCAACCGCAAGTGCCCACGCTGTGACGTCAGCGAGCCGGGCCCACGATGACCGCTTGAGTGACGGATGTACACAAGACTAACTTACAGAGCTGCTCGTTGTACATAGAGCTCTTCAGCGACAGAAGCTTCGTAGTCTTTTTTTCCGCGGAGAGTATATTTCCGATAATGTCACGTGTGTGTCAGAGAAAGATTACATTTCGAAGTAACATTTTATAACCCTCTCTGACCGCGAAATATCAATATAAAATATTGAAATAATTACAAGATAAATTCTACATCCCAAAGGAATGGCTCTTAACTAAAATTATTGCAGGGTTTTCTGCTTAAGAGAGCCCTGGAGCAGTCAGCGTGCTCCGCAGTACTCAACAAATTAAACAGCAGTTACAGCCCATAATTTTTCCCGACACAAGAAATGCGCGTCAATGGCAGAGTGACTTTTACGGCGGAGAGAAAGCGAGGTCAAGTCGCTGGAAGGGTAACGCCGTCTCACGTTTTAGAGATGAACTCTGGTGTTTCGAGGGGCAAAACGATCCGACCAGAAAGTGCATGTCTGGCACACGGAATGCAGCTGGAGATGGACGGCACTATTATGCAACAGCTCAGTTAAAAATCGAGTCGAATTTGCAACATGAGCGTTTCAAAAATGTAGATCAGCTTATTGAGGTGGTGCACATGAAATAGATTCAAATGCACCTAGAGCTCGCAAACAACCGGGCAAGTAGTCGAATGCAAAGTAAATGCATGCCACAACTTGTTAAGTAATTACAGCTCAAAAAAATATTTCTGCAAAGAGTAAAAAAATTGAAAAAAATTGGCACCTACTCTCCAAAGATGAAATTGAAGACCATAATTCATGAAATAGGAACGTTTCAGACTAATTCCTGCACCTGAAAGGAGTGACTTTTATTTTCATAACAAAAATATTTCTTCCTTTCAAACGATACATATTGATGATTATAGTTTTCAGGAGCGCATTTAGAAGCAATCTCTCAGCAGTGCGCACACACGCCAAGACACAAGCGAATCTAACGGGCAGCCGCACGGCGTCAATAATATAGCACATGACGAAATTTCTCACAAATGGGTAATACTTTATTATATTATAACTGTTTCGCACAGATTTAACCTTTGGCCCTGTTGTAACAATTACATTCAAAGCACTTAGCCATATTTTTAACCATCACAGCTTGGTCATTGCGTTGATTCAAGAAATGAAGTAATGCGATTGACAGAAGAGTCATCGGCAAATAAACGGTTATTTCTAGAGGATAAAAACAGGAATAATAGCAGGTTGAAAAAATAAAATGTAAACTATTAATCCAGCAAACATTTTCTGAGGGATGATCAAGACTTGAACAGGAAAAATGAACACTACGAAAGAAAGTAATTGTCAAAAGTATAATTAAAAAAAAAGAAGCTTCCAATTCAAAACGCGCACAGCAATAACTGAAACATAAAAGGCGCTCCAGAACAGCTGAAATTAATCGAATGAACTCTCTAAAATACAAAACAAACAACCTACATGTAGTGCAGAGGCATCTGACAACACAAAACAAATTCGAGCCGTTTATTTAGTGAGTCGGGCTCTGTCTGCCTGCAGTTGGTATCTCATCACACAGGCCACATCACAATTGGAGGAGCCTTTTCACTAGCATCTAGAGCCCCGCACAACACTGGTCACGGAGAGGATAGATCCATAGTGTTTGTCAAGCCAAACGTGAAATAACTCCTCCAGGAAAGGCATGCCCAGCCTCCCACGGAGGGGCTCTCCCGTCCATGTATATATAGTACGGAGCGGCGGCCATGCAGCAGACTCAGGACGCATTAATTCTTAATATTTAGAAGCACCAGGCAGCTGCACAACGGAAGCGGCAGTACTAACGAGAAGAATTATACGCGAGCTTTGTTCTTAATGTTGCCCAATAGCAGATACTTCAAATTATGCAAAGAAGGTTGGAATAGAATTATGCTTAGAAGGCCGGATCAAATTACCCAGCGTTATACAGAGACAAAATAGAATAAAGAACACGACGCGGACACGTGACGCAACAGAATGACGAGGGGCAAAGTTATGCAGAAATTCCGCTCGCGAACACTAATGAGAAAATACTCAACTAGACAAAGTAGATAGCTTAAGCGATTCCACACGTTCCTATTTATATTTAAGGATTCCCAGTTTTCACGCCGTATTTGGGCTCTCTGAAACGCAACTCGGACGATGGTAAAAACTCGTAATGGACGTACACACTCGACCCATTGCACGTGACGAGTGACATTTCTATTTGAAGAAGAAGAAGAGAGCGAGCTTCAATTGAGCCATGGAAGAAGGCCGGGAAGAGGCGGTGCAGCACCAGAGCGGGGCATGGCCAGGATCACACGCCTATTGTAAGGATGATCCCAAATTAAGGGGCTGCCAAAAGACCGTCTCTCGTCGACGACACAAAGGCGACGCTTTCGACCGATCCCCTCAAGTGAGACCAAACAAACTCAACGACAAAAGCGCAACGAGCGAAACTCTATGAAGAGACGGACTTCTCCACATACCGTTGCCTGCCAGGATCTCTAGCTTACGAACGAGGGCACCAAATATAATTCTTCAAGGAAACTCATCAATTTCATCGACGTGAACATCATTCGTTGGTTTACGCTTTTTATACGCAAGGCACAGTTCAACAAGATAAATCTCGAAACTGAAATACTAGATAAAAGAGGAAAAGAAGTAAGCAAATCTGTCACGCTGATGAATGAGAACCTTAAAACCAAGGGGATAGCATCACAGACATAGAGATATACATAAAGATATGAAGATAAAGCGAAGATATAAATAGCATAAAAAGCCATGAATATGACACTGAAATTTACATTAGGTCACAGAATCTTTATGCAAGGTGTCTATAAAGCCTTACTTAGATTAATAAAGTCTGTTCCTAAATTATTATTGACAACGCACTTATGTATATCAGCCAGATAACCAACGATGACAAATAAGTTATCAGTAGGACATAGACAAATTCTTAGAATAGTCATATTGTCTTTTGGATTCAGGGGAAAGACTATGGACACCCTGTCTATACAGAAATATTGTTTACTTAAACTATTTGGAAGATGTTAATATCGCGTCCTAGTTCGCTTGGGCATGCTGCCTATTCAGAGTACAACCCGAATAAATTATTAGAAACAAAAGATAACTATTTACTATACCTTCCATACCAGTAACATGCTATGGAAAAATTATCATTGGCAAATAAGAAATACGCTATATTGGATGATCTACGGGACTATTTCTAGATATTTTTATTGTTCCGGGGAACAACAAAAATATCTGAAAATAATCGAGGACGAACCATACGAAACGGGAAAAAAGTGGAACATGAGAAGAGGCGTAGGCACACACCTACTCTGGCAAGGAGTTGGGGCCAGAGGGAAGTGTTGAGTTCGAGTATTGCAGAATCTGACGTGAGGCCGGAACGATGAAGGCTCCTCGACCACCCAGGAGATGTTCGTCACGACCCAATTACTCGGGCAGTCTTTACTCCTTTACGGCCGACAATAAAGACTCGACGAAGTCGCTTCGAAAAAGAAAAATTACGCCCACAGAAGAAGAGTGGATTTCAGCGGCGGTTGGACTACGTACGGCGCTATATGGAATCAGAGGCATCAGGGTGCAAACAGTGGAGTGAAGAGATGGATATTACCGAGTGTACGCAGAAGAAACCCTAGGATTGCGCGAGTGGAAGCACCACAATTCGTGACGCAGATTTTCAACCACAAAACGACTCCGGGCAGTAGCAGGCACAGCAAATTCAAAATTGTGAAGGCAAAGTTTATCGCAGGCGCACCTATAATAATAATCGAAGGAAAGTTGAGGACTTCCCAACTTTGATCATTTAACGATGTGGCGCTTGAGAACATGGATTAGGTTGGATGGAGTACACCTAATTTCGACCAGGTCCCTATGCCTGAAAATACAAAACATGTATGTCCACACTGGATGACGCCGAACACGTTCACCTATTCAAAACGGATAGTTTTCAGTGCAGATACTTTCCCTAGAGTTTACTGCCGCATGTTCTCAGTCGTTATTTCTCAATGGAATACATAATTTCTCTGTACATATTTCTTTCTGAATTTTGCAGTTTCACAGTTACTATTTTACTAATAAATATAATCAGAAACTGTTTACCCAGAGCAAAAACACACTTTAGAAATTTGAGGTACAAAGGCAGTCTACATTTTGCCCAAATAGAACACATGAGAACGACTCTAAAAATTAAATATTTCAGCGGGAATTCAGTAATTTGGGAAATGGCTAAAAAAATAGTTGTAACCTACATTTGCACAAAATCCTTCGCCCGAGTACAACACATCAGTATATACTGTAACGTTCCTAACACAAGACCAATGAAAAGTAAACTGCACTCAACTCGACCTTTATCAGCTGCTGAGCTGCAAAATCAGTCTACAGAACACACGGAACGATCTAGACAGCAACTCCATCTAAAACAAGTTTAGCACAAGCCACCAATACTTCACAATATGTATGCTACAATTACTTGTAGCACATACAATTTGTGCGATTATGTGACCATCACAAGATGATGATGACACACTCAATGGACGACCACGAGACGGCACCACCAATTCCCAATAACGTCGCTCGACTACGCTCACTTAACATGCACAACCTCATCTTTTCACAGTTCAGAGTCGAGTCACCTACAGAAGACACACATCATAGCCTTCACTAGCCGATTGTTCTATCGTTCACGTACAATTTTGATCATTAGCAGCCAATTAGCGTGCACTATGCAACAACCAGACGTAAGAAACGGAACCGAACGAGCATCGCGTGACCAGGTGACGTTAGCGAGATCGAGAGCTGCTGGCGAGCGGCAAGGAACCAGACTGTTAGTATCGATAGACTAACACAAGTGAAACTGAATTGATCACAAGATAATCTTAAATCGATTTAGAAAAGCTTTCTTTTTTCAATACAAGAAAATAGTGTACGGTAATAACCTTTTTTACGGCTTACTTACGGAACGCAACCTAATTGAGTTTGATTGAGGGAATATAAAACATGAAACACATCACAGTTGATTTTTTTCTAATTCTAACTATGATTACGTAACTAGTATATAAATTCAGATAATTTATTAGTGACCTGTCCGAAATCTCACCATTCTCTGCAATGATGGTCAACCCACAGAGCTCATGGAAGTATCCGTGAATATCGAGACAGACACGGAACATAAATACTGGGATAAATAAGAATTGTATGGGAAGCCCTTATGAAGTGTCCGATAGGAAGTCGATACGCTTCAATGGTTTTTCTGGGCGTAATTACGAGCGGTAACAAGGGACAGATAGAGCAATTATCTGATCGCGTCGGGCTGACGGCGCTGGAAGCACACCCCAAAGAAATGGATACCCCACTACAGCGACGGCTTTACACGTACAATTGTTTCCGGTGTGCGACAGTATATCCTCTGCACTGAATACTTGGCTGACAATTAATGAGTCCACACACAGATTCCACAGCTCGTCCGCGGTTTGAGGATACTAATTCAAAAGTGAGTGCAGTTCGAGTGCATGCAGAGGGAAACACAGCGATCGAGCGAGCGGTTAGCGACCAACATAATATAACGGTATAATTGCACCAAGTGCGTTACCCACAACATTAAAATTGAACATCGAAAAATTCAAAAGAAGAGCTTGCACTCCCTCGATTAAGAAAAGGAATAAGAACACGCTTAGTTTCTTTCAATACAGCTGTTCCAACCGATGGAGACATCCTGAAGGTTCACTCAGAGGTACGACTACCTCATATACGATAAGCAGCGGCGCCATGGAACTACGAGCACAAAATAAAAGTTCAAGAAGCAATATCGTCTGAATTTCAGCTCAAAGAACGTTTTCTCAGATGATAGGAGGATTCTCGTGTTGAAAAAATACGAAAATGAAATTATTTCTCATTCAGGTGGAATTTTTTGGACCAGAGTGATTCGTTCTTACCTCATTTCAGGATATGAATTGAGTCTGCCAACCTCTCGTACACGGTCTTCAGGCACTTCTCCTATGCGAAGCAAAGTAAGCTATGTAAAAATATTCAAAGGAGTTCGACCATCATGCCCTCTTTTGGAGTGAATAGCCGGTGAAACATTTGAAACATTTCTGTTAGCACAGTACGGAAGCATGTCAGCAAGACCGAAATTGAAGCACGAATTGGACAGAAAGCGTAGAAAACATTCCTGCAGGTCGGTTCTCCTTCACGTGCGATAAAAGCAAAAAAGGAAAATTAAAACTCAGTCAACTTCAAAGCAAAACTCACAATAGCCTCCAGCAGTAATAGTTGCAAATCTGTGATGAAAAGTTATGTTGACATGGATAAGCGCTATAGTTAGTCGAGGTACACCTACTAGAATCGGCACCATCAACACATTTATCTCATTCTCCTAGCAAAGCAAAGGAATCCCGCCCATTTTTCGATGAGCGCCAGGTCTTTGCGTTACGATAGGCTTTACATTCACAGGGGGGTGTCCGTCGAAGTGATCTCGCGAGGAAAAGAGGTGCAGTAATGAGAGATTGGAACTCTGCAGGGGATATTACAAGCTGGGACACCGGCAGCCAGCGGAAGTCCCGGCAACACGAGAAGAAGCGAGCGCAGCACAACCAGCGGAAGAGGATGGTTGTCGCAGGTTCAACAGTGACGGGAGTTGTTATTAATTTGCCATCGCCCCGCTGAGCGACAACCCATCAATCCACAATGACATGGCTCACCTGACTTACCTTGTCATTAGTGCTGTCCAATGAACACAATGAACACCGCGCAATTACGCAACTCAAGTCTTCTTTCTTCCGCCAAATCTTTCAAAAAGAGCGAAACATATTTGTCGTGAATGGCATTTACTACTAATTTTCGATAGAAGAACCGAAACCTAAAAAAATAATGTTTCAAGAGTCCAATGCAATAGCAAAATGCACGGAATTTATCGACGCTCGTACAAGCATTTTAAGGAACATTTGGAAGGAAAAGAAGCACCGCTTCGATTTTTTCTAGTATCGAGACAATACTTGAACCTTTATTTTTGTGATCTCTTAGCATTGTAACGTTTTAAAGTTGCACAGAAAGTGTAAATGGAGCGTGGAGATTTGCAATATACGCTGGAAGAGAACATCAATAGCAAAAGCGAAAGCTTGCTTTGGGCCTGGAAGTAGAGATGGTCCGGAGCTGAGTTAACAGCGGCAATAACAGGCGAGCGGCCACTCCATCACAAGTCACTCCATTTAACGTGTCACCTGAACCAACAATTGGACAGATTGCTCTGTAATGAGCATCACATGAATGATTTTCAAATGAACGATGAGGCTTTGTATGGGAATTATGGAGACTATAACGAGCATGGAAATCTACGAGGTCTTAAACCGAGGAACACTCAACTCTTAAAACCACGAGGAACACGTAACTCTTATAACTGTGAGCTTACAATCGTCCAGCGTAACAAAACATGCTCATTCACAGTTCCACTCAAACAAAAAATGCACCGATATTCAAACAGAACTAGCGATTTTGAAATAAAAAATCATCAAAGACGGTGCACACGCGACGGCCTTTGGTACATCGTATGTAATTAGATCTCAACTACGCATACACCTGTATCAAATTTAGCGTCTATAATTATTACTTAAGTAATTTAAGTAACAATAATGATTAGTGTTTAGATAATATCACTCGTCAGGATTGATTGAAATCATTCGATTTAATTAGAGTCAGATAAAATCTTCCGAAGAATTTCAAGCCAATTGGGCTTGTTCATCATGTATTTTCACATCACCCGTAGTGAGTAAATTTTGGTTTCGGTAATACACGATTTATAATCATACATCTTAAAGGACTGAAGCGGTCAAATAGCGGAAACGCATTTCATTAAAAATTAAACAAACCTGATTCATTCTGACATATCAAGATATATAATGCAGCGGGAGTCCAGGGTAATCTCATGCACGAGTATGTAGACTTCGAAGGATAAATTTCTCCAAACGGAATGACTACTTCAAACAAAGACACCGGGCACTCTAGTCCCGGCAACATATGAATAAGGAACAAAACTAGAGAACTAAGCAGCACAATGCCGCGCCCAACTCAAACGGAGACGTTATGTTATAATGGCACGCATTTGAAAAAGAACGCGAAATGCGGCCAAGACAAGCAAAGAGAAGACAACCTTTGTTGAGGACCCGTGCTTGTAGGAGCGCCACAAAGGAACATCGTCCGGCAGATGAGTATTATTAATGGGTAAGATAATGCACCGCCCTATGGGGATAATTACACACAACAACGGGCCAGGGCGCGCGCCTCACAGAGCACCTTTGTGAGGCAGTGAGGGCAGACAAGCCGAGCAGCGCTGCGTCGGGCGACTTAATTGTCCGCCGTCCCTGCAGGGGGAGGTGCCACCACCGCCAAATAATTGCCCTCACAACTGCCTCCAATTCAACTTTTGCATTCAAAGAGAAACGTCACGCCAACAGATGGAAATCACATGAAAATTCGTCAGGGATATTCTGCTGTGTTCCAGCTAAATATATACGCATGAAATCAAGAGATACTGGACTACTGAACATCTATTAACAATTAATTTTCTGATAAATGCTGAGTGTCATACAACACCTAAATTAAACGCAAAATGCAAGCGATATGCATTCCACGACTGTATCAGCTATAACGTCTTTGAACACAAAGTAATGAACATCGGTGAACATCGAAAAAAGTACTCTGGAGTCAAGAAATCGAGTGAATGCACAATTAAGAAGCTCTGCTTAATTAGATGTAAATTATATGGAGTTATGAGGAGGACATTCTACCATTAGAACACTACAAATGCACGTGTTTCCGTACGACAAGAACCTATGCTGCACGTCAGTGCGTAAGAATACAGAAAGGGCACGCAAAACGAAACTCATAAGATGTACACATTCAATCCTAGGAAATTAGTACCTGAATGTTAGCAGGAGTCTTGGACCCGAATTTAGGAAACATACTTGACACTGGAGGAAAAGCACGAGTATGTTACAGCTCATGACGCTAATGGATTATCGACTGCCAAGTCAAGTACGTAAGAAGCATCGTTACCATGATAGGAAAACCGTCAGGACCTTTTCTAAATTGACAACGAAGTTCTATACTTGAATCTTAGTTGTCGTGTTGAGTTCGAGCTAAAAAGGCCCGGCAGAAAAGAAATAGAAAATCTCGCATAGGCTGAGGCTAACAATATAACAGTGAACTGGGTAAAGCACGTGAGAAACAACGCACGACAACCCAACAAATGCCTTCCTTAACGCTTCTCAGCCGAGACCAAAGCGTACACGTCCTTTTGTCATCTTCGATAGAATGCTGAGCGTACGAGAACTAGAGCTTCTGGCAAATGAAAAGATAGCAACATGTGAAAAGTTCCCACAAATTCCGATGCAGGGCGCATTAATCTCAACTGAAATTCGAATCTCTGAGTAGAAAAGGTATTCAGAATGAAAAAAATTCTACTCATTGAATCGAGACGAGTACGGCACCAAGGAAGACAGAGATTTGAAAGCACCATCAACGCTATGTTGAACAAATTTGATAAAATATCGGAAGCAACAATATAAATATACAGAAGCGAGCTGTTTGTATCCTAACTTGTCCCTGCCTCTTAGAGCATAATAGAAATATTGTAATCTAAGGTGCGTCCACCTACTGGTGTTTTCCTTACGGTAATTGGTGCGTTCACAACAAAATACGACGACGTACGGGAAAGTGAAAACGTGGAATTTAAGCAACACAGGATGGATTCGGTGTACTCGTCCAAAAATGGACGCACCTGATCCCGAGATACGTAGCCATAAAGATATCACATTTAAGAACCAAATTCCCACGGCGCGAGAATATTTATCCGAGCCGATGAGGTACTCCTTGACACGGGCCGAATAATTTACGCAATGCTAAGTACAGGCCTTGTCATAAGGGCGATCAGGCTCAATCAGAAAGTGAAGCGTCGTCTGCGGGAGCCAAGAGGCACTTTGGCAAGACCGTTCATGGGCTAATTGGCCGGAGTGGTCGTCCGAGGGTGTAGTTTGGGGGCAGTAAACATTGGGTGGCCCAATCGTATCGCTGGTGCTGGGACGAATTTTCGGGTCAGTTTTGCTCCATCTTTGGACCAAGTCTTAGAGGTCGTTAGCCAAGGATTTCTTGATCTTTTGGACAAGGCTCTCGAGGATGTTTGAGTTAACTTATTTGAATAAATCGACCGACCTAGAAATCATGACTGAAGTACTGCGTTAAAGGCTGAATGCTGATAAGCACCACGGACCAGACAGGAGTAAAACGAGACCAAGCTAGACGCTAGGCAGGTACAAGCATTTTGCTCCATTTTATGAAGAAATAAAAAATTTTAATCATACATCAATTTACATGCAAAACAATTTCAAACGGATGTAAATACAATAATTCGAAGTCACAGAGCAGCCGCCTTCGATTCTTTTCCTAATGCTTCCGAAAGAAATTTTTGCACACAATTATTCATCAGCCCAGTGCAGATAAAAACTTGCATTGCCTGCACACTTGTGTAAAGTTTAGTAGCCAGACTAAGTTCCCAGACACTTTATTACTTGAGACTCATGGTCAAATAACTTCACAAGCTGAGAATCGCAGGTCCCACAGCGTCCAAATTCGTACCTAATTGGAAGTAAATCATTCAAGTCCCGAGCAAAATGTAAAAACTTTCAACCAACAAAGGAGGCTCAATGAAAGTATTAGAATTACAGACTTCCTGTAAGTTCTCATTCGCTGAGCAGACATCTTATTCAAAAACTGTCCCCTAACTTGCAGATCTACGGTCAAAAATATAGAACATGATTAACTTCTTAATACTCTAAGCGTACACGAACACCGAGTGTTCTCAACTAGAGGGAATGAGTTCCAAAATGCGGCATGAGGTGAGAATATCAGCACGGTTGGTAACTTGCACCAGAGCGATGGACTGCAGAGTTCCATCGAAGTGCCAGCAACACGTCCGACACGGGAGAGTTGAGGGCCGCTTGTGCAAATCTACCCCACTGTCAAGTGGATACCTCGTTCATTTACAGAAAAACTTCAAGCGTACGAGACTTGTGATAAACGTATTCCATAATAGATCGCTCATATTGAAGTAGCGGCGTGAATCAATAGGGAATATAAACTCAAACCTACAACATGTAAACACTTTTAAGGCATACGAACACGCATATCTTGCACTGTATTTTATCTGCCATTAGTTCACATACTTAATTAACTCGATGCAAGTAGGACGCAAATAAGAAAAATTAAGTTAGCCGAACAGTATTTCGAGTATTACTACTCCCCTGGGAGCATTTCTCGATAGTCCATACACTAATTATTCTTGCATGAAGAGTTAAAGGAAATAAGATAGCAGCTGCTTCCCTTTCATTTTTGTCAGCTTCAACGTAAAATAAATTAACTATTTACATATGTACGCATGCCATAGAGCGCCAAACATCCTGCATGAATATGCTGGAATGCGTCGGTCTACTTAGTTCACCAGGCACGCAAATTTATCAGCGCGAAACGCATGACATTAACGCGTAACTCTGTGGTGAGCGTTGGTTACTATTCTAAAACGGCTCTATGCTCTACCGTATACGTGCTCCCGTTGACATGGCAATTAAGAAATGCGCCGATGTATAATTCGTATACTGAAATGAGGCTATTTTCCGTATTTTCACCGGCTTAATTCATCACGGACACTATTTACGATGAACACTGCTGATAGTTTTTCCCGATAGCAAAAAAACTTGGATTATCTTCATTACTATAATATTGACAGAAGAACGATGGACAAAAACGAACGAACCGAGTCCAAATGCAAGGCTTTGCCTGATATTTGTAGATCATCCTGCACCACGAAATAAAGAAAGCATAAGAGAAGTAGAAGCTCACCGTAAAATCTTACATTGGTCAACTCCTACATGGGAAGCAGGTAAAATGAAAAATATAGAAAAATCTATAATGAAATCCACAACAATTTACATCAGCGAGAGCAGCGTTGCTAAATTTGCAACATGTAACTCCCGGTAGCTTTGATGGCTAGGCATTCTCTAAAGATTTGAACCAGCTAGCATATTATCACCACATGATAAGAGAGACTCGTGAACCTTATTCGCTGAAAATTTTCATATTCTCAAAATATGCCGAATTACATCCCGTTTAACGTACTCTACGCGGGCTTTCATGACGGAGTGAGAATTTTGACAAAGATTTCTCTGTTCCGTCGTCATAGAGCGGCGTCAGCGACAGCTAGGAGCCTGGCATGTGAGAGCACTTTTAGGACTTCGAGATACGCCACTGTTATGATTTCGAGATACGCTACTGATAGGATTTCAAGATACGTCACTGTTAGGACTTTGAGATACGCCACTTTTAGAACTTCGAGTTACGCGCATGTAAATATCCTCGTCTGAGTAAGACCTTAATCAAACGCTCGAGAATAGCAGGCTCTCTAATGCATTTTAGACGGCTTTCTGATACGCCCCCGATAATATCTTGAAGCTTGTAAACAGAATAGAAAAATAAATTTTAAATCACAAATATTTCTGTACTAAACTATAGAAATGAGAAGATTATATTTTCAAACATATTTATATCGTTGAAACAAAATGGATTGATTTACTTTTGATCTGCGTACTCGCAGGCTGTCGTAAAAACCGCATATTAAGACTTTCATAGTGCGGGAATAAAACTCTTACCTTTTATTAAAATCTCAAACAGAATCGGTGTGATCTTCATGAGAATTTACAATCGTAGTCCCGGGGTTCTGGCTCTATAACAGAGCTTCCAGCGCCTAAATTGTCGAATAAACTCCGTAGCTTCCACTGCAGCACAGAGCACAACGGAACCTTGATTATCGAGTAAGGCCTGTTGCAGGAGAATCACTGTTTTAGCTCAACACGCTGATCATGAAGCAACTGCCAACATAACAACTAGATCATGAAGTCATGCAGCTCGTTTGATTTTCGGGAGAGTCCACTCGGAGATCACGAGGTCATCCAGCAGAGCTAGGTACACCGGACCAGTGCTGCAGGACTTCAGAGCGCGCCGGCAGTTCAGACGACCGTCGATCGTCTAGGCGGCTCGGATCTACGGGCACCTCTGCTAGACCTGATTTATCAAGCCAGTTCCAGTCTCCAGGCGAGTTTTTCAGAGTAGGGTCACTCAAGAACTTGAGTATTCGATTAAGCATTTACTATTTGAATACCCCCGAACGATGTTAGGCCCCTGGGCGCATTATTTATAGCACTAACCTTCACACAAGGCAATCAATCGTACTGAAAAGCTTGCGAAAAACGTTTATTAAATTATCACCTTTTAGGATGAGCTCATCTAATCAAGCGCATCAAAAATAAGCCGCACCGACATACCCAAGCGCAGGGTAGAGTGTTTAACTTTTTATGCCCTGGAAGGTCATGTATGACCTCTAACATAAACTTAATGAATGTCAATAATAACAAGATGATGCAAGCACATTGGACCATATCTGGTCCATTTGAAAGTAAAACAAATTTGACGTGTTTTAGTGTCTGCCCATGTAATTCCTCTTGTATGACAATTTTGAAGTAAATATAGTAATGAGATGAAGTTTCAAACGCTATCAAGAATTCAAGGAGTGATAGGTTAAGGGCGGGCACAGTGGAGCTCGGGTCTGGCGTCGCTGGAGCGGTGGGGCGACAGGCTGATGCGTCCTGACACTTGAATGCGTCCACAAATTCCAGGCCTCGGCAAGCGCCAGTTTTTATCTCACTACAGCACCAATTAAGAGCCTCGCGACTCCTTCGTTCCGTCCCTAGTTTGCGTCACGCAAAGTACGCCTGAATACGAAAAGTAAAGAAGTATGACTAATTCCTATTCCTGACGAAGTCATTCCAGATGGTGTGAAACAACTCACTGTTCTGCAAACAGACCTTGCTAGCATCGCCTATAGAGAGACCATTTTGCGAATCATTCTCAGCTAAACACAATGCTTACTCAAACTAATTATAAATTGAACGGTTATGCTAGTTAGATTCCCAAAATAAGTCCTAGAATATAGAAAATAATGAAGCATAATTACGCATGCGCCGATAATTCCAAAGAAAAGCCCTGTTACTCAACAGGAAATTAGAGAGGAGTTAGGCACACAATTGAATCATTCGATGCATTAGGACAAATTTGGGAGACAGCAGACCAGAAAGAGAGGGTCGGAGAAGGCGAGTGCCGTAACCTGATTACAAGGGGAACTTCACAGACCACCCGACTCAGTGATACGCGTCAGACGGAGCACTTCACAGCGACGCGCAGCAGCTTATACTTCTACCAACTTGGGTGCACAGCGGGCGTCTGCAGTGCTCTTACACTGAACTTCTTACATTTGACCATAAAATAGGTCTGCATTAAATGCTGGTATGCTGTTCTAATTCTGTATTCCATATGCAGGTTTTAAGGTGGTTCGATTCCATTTTTAATAATATTATTTTATCGTTCGAGTATGAATATTATTCACTCAAGATAAACTAAAACGCAACTCATCAAGCACAACTAAATCTTTAGCAAATAAAATTACAGAAATCTAAACACAAATCGATGTAATAGGAACCAAGCCTAAGCTATTTAACTATAAAAAATGCATGAAATCTTGGAAGTCTAGGAATACAAAAGTTATAAATTGACACATCTCGCAAGATAGTTGGAAAAACATCGGTTGAGTGAAATAGAGGAGCAAAGTGAAGGAGTTCTTTTCCAAACAATTTCTTGCGAGCAAACCCATACCTTCTGTTGTACTGAATGATCAATGGATAATTTCAGCATATTCAAGACCATGTCATTTTCTTTAAAGGTATTTATTTAAAATGCATTTTTCGGTAGAAACAACCCAGTAGTAAAAAATGATTGATGAATAAGTCATAATAATAGAAGTAAGAATAGCAGCGCTTTGATAACTCAGAATATCTCGCACCAAAAAAGAAGGAACCATTTAGTACGGAATTTGGAGAACGGGGAATCTATGAACAAGGCATGTTCCCACACAAAATCCCCTGCGCATAGAAACAGCAAGTTAAGAAGGAAGAGGAAGAAACTATAAAAAATCATCAGTCAAGAAGGCATGGAAATGTAAAGAAGCAAAGTGGGCACGAAAGATAGAAATCCCGGAGGCCTAGCTTAAGCTGAGGCACCCTAACAGTGTCCCCCTGGAGTCGTTTGTCCCCAAAGACATTAGAGAGACAAACCTAATTTAGCGCTATTGCCTATGGCCTATCCTATGTCCCCTGAGGGGAATAAGTAGGGCCTAAAAAGTGTAGTTTGAATGATGATAAATGACATACATTCTTACACGATTCTGATTTACATGATTCAAAATTAGTGCATAAAAAACGATTTTTTTTATTTTTCTTCTGTTACGATGGTATCTTACCCATACAACAAATCCGGCACAGGTGAACGGACACGGGTCACGTCAACAGTAAATTAACTCCCAGTGCAAGCACAACGGTGATCACTGAAGGACAGTCATCCCCTTAAGCTGGACAAGGTGCATGCGAGCGTTCAAGACCGCGCATGCTACACAAACCAAGAAATCTGTTCCTCATGTTAATTGGGTGAACTTTAACGTATTTGCGAATTATTATTTTTATGGCCAAAATTCTTCGGGTTTTTACTTGTTTTTGAGCATGTCTCTTTGTTTATGCTTCGTTACAGCTGTTGGCCCTTACCCTCGCGTCAAAAAAATTATCCTGCACTGCACAAGCCTCAGAGCCAACACCCCGCAATGGGACAGTCAACGGAAAACGGAACCTCATATTTGGACTTAGACGTAAACTTTGGCGCATCATGCTCAGCAGCACCGGCACTACTGCAAGAATGAAAACACTACCTTCTAGTCGGAAAAATTAAACTGTCGTAGCTCAAGAGTTTTTCTAGACATTGTAGCAGCAACGGTTTCAGCGAAATAAAATTTAGTGATCATGTGCTCGGATTTCCATATGATTTTTCCAGGTTAATGCCCATTCCTGTAACAGCAACTATCGAGAAACATTAAATAGTATGAATGCATAACTCCACGAGACGTTACGTCATGGTAACTTATAGAGTTTTTATTAATATTCCTAGTACCTCGACACCAAAAATAATAAGTGAACATTCATGGAATGCCTCACGTTCATTATTGCTTAAGCAAGGTAAATATTTTGGAAAGGAACGATTCACCTTCTTCTTGTAAACAAATGAACGGCATTCTTTATTCAGAAAAGAAACCTTAAACAACTCTCCTTGATATAGTACTTCTGAATCATGTGAGCTAAGATTTCCATAAACCAAGAACATGAAAACGAATAAAGCATAGCGCAATGTAAAGCGCAATTACTTACATAAAAAACTACCATACTAAAATCTTGTCTTTGAATTGGTGTATTGTAAAGACACAATCACCGCTATACATTCAGATGAACATAATACACTTTCGAAGAGTGTTGAAGAACTTCAGAAAAGAAAAAGAGTTGTAAATCATCCAAAGTCCAAAGCAAAACGAATCTTAAACGTTCAATTTCGCAGTGAATCATGAGAGCTTTGCAAAAGACAATCTTTAGTTATTAAATGAAGCTCACCGTCGATAAACCAGTCCAAGCTCAGTAATATTTCAAAGAGCTTCATTATTTACGGCAAGAAGCTCGAGTGATGACGATAACAAGGGTCTTATGTCATCACTAATGAGGCTCTTTACCATGTTAACGATTATCAAGCGCACCATGCAAATCACTGAATCCAAGACGAAGGCACTAAATTCCGAGGGGTAAACAAGATACCAAGCGTGCCATTCCAGACCCTATGCCTTGCACCCGTGCAGCGCAGTCAGCAAAGTTGACGCTCAATACTTCTTTCAATGCTGAAAGTTCACACGAATACATTTTTAAGGCGACCCAATATTTGATACGCTTGTTACGTAAAGCTTCGCCTCAGAATTTTAACGCAACAAGTTGAACTATCATCCAAGAATGCAATGGTTAGCAACAGCATTACACTTGGACGTTGATGGTAAAGCGTGAAGGGTTTAGTTTCTTTTCCCGGACATCTTCAAGTATAAATTCCAAAAATAGAAGTTAAAAAGAACTCATAAATTTTAGGATTGTCTGAACGCGATATACTTCTGCGTTCATTAGGATGCCAGTGTTAGCATATTTGTGAATCGGTCCTTAAGCGGATAAATGTTACAATAGGCAGCTGGTCTTCGAGCGTTTGCTCCATGCCATTAGCTATGCTCATCAGAATCTCGCGTTAGAGTTCAGAACATTGCGAGGCTGTACACAACAGGCCGATGTCTCGAAGGAATTGAGTGATAGCCAGTTTCTCTCCGTCACTCAAGCAAAGTATTTCGTATTGTATCCAACTGCAATAATACTTGAAACTTTATTAAGTAGATTGCGATCACTCACAGCTCCAAAGCTTATATTAAGACTCGCTTGTTGCAACAAAGTAAGATGGAGCTCTCTACGCAGGCGCTATCAAATCGACTCAGCGCCTCCATTGAGCGAGGGACGTAGCCAGCAGCTCGAGACAAGCCTTCAAATACAAATGAAGTTTGAGTCGTCTCGTGAAAAGCCCAAAACCGTCCCTTTTGTCTCTAAGAACATTCAGTAAACTTTGTTTTTGTAAAACTAAATATCTAGTTACGTTAAGTTTACACAATGTTCATAAAATAATTAACCAACAGGTCTATATTACAACTGCAGAACTGTCGATAAGAAAGAGAAAAAGAAAAGACGACCAAATTACTGGGGAAAAAACCTAAAAATTTATCTTTCACCGTAGTCATGCCCGCAATGCAAAACAAGGGCAATTTTTTCAGTAGCAGAACGAGCAAGGAAAAAAAAATAGGAGCGCAATCACGAGTGCCAATCATGAAATGGAGCGGCGACGGCATTCCTGCGAGCAGTTTTATGGAAATCATCTTTGCATTTAAACAAAACTAATTAGGAAGAGGAAATATCTGACACAGATTTGGGAAGTATCATTTCTGAACAAAGTAAAATTAGCAAACCGGAACTATTGTGCACGCAACAGCTCGAGTTCACGATACTTTAAAGAGAGAAGTTGCGTGCACCCGCCTTGCGCGAGATGGCTGCACAGCCCAAATGAGACAGCCGATAGCCCCACTGCTAATTAAAGANCGACGCAGGCGTCATCACCTCAGGTCAACGCTCAGATTTTGAGCCCGTACTTGAGAAACAAAACTCGGCGTTCAGCAACACATTAGGGGAGCCAGTGACACGAAGCAAACCCAAACTGCTCTGACAAGATGCAAGGAAATATTATAGTAGTCATGGGCCTCAAAAATGATCTTCATTCACACTGCACTGAAGTAGACATGAGCTCGTACACATGCATTGGAAAAACATGCAGAGATCCATAATGAAGAACGTAGACGAAAACTAAAATTATTTCAAAACTTAAGTTTCATTTTTGATATGCGCTTTTCAAAACATTTTGAAATTTGTAAACACCATAAGCCTTAGAAAATATTTATTATAAGAAATACAACCAGCTATGCTTGACGTTGGTGAGAATAAGTACGTAAGATAGGATTTTCATTAAACAATATGAGCATTAAATAGGAACACTAAATCAATAAATATTTCCTCAAGTTTGAAAGACCACTGCCACTAGCAACGGAAACAAATTCAAAATAAAACTATAAAATCAAGGCCCAGCTTGTG
Organism: Orchestia grillus; assembly: GCA_014899125.1. NCBI lineage: Eukaryota > Metazoa > Arthropoda > Malacostraca > Amphipoda > Talitridae > Orchestia > Orchestia grillus. The sequence goes on from VOMN01043860.1 coordinate 30,595, forward strand.
CTAAGAAGGAACCTTCACCAAAAATCAAGATCATTGTCAACACGGTAGAAGTGACGGGTAAATCTGTCGCACTTCACACTACATAAGGAAATGCTCTGCTCAAATCTCACTACAACAAGAAATTCAGCATCTACCGAAACAAAAGAGTGTAGATCCAAGGATCATCCGATATTTTCTTTTCAACAATGGAGGCGCACGCAGTTTCACCGATATAGCGTACAATTGAAAAAACTACGCCAAAAGTGTGGATTTAAACATAACAATCCACGCAAATTACAGGCACTGCGATTGAGTTTACTTGACACATAAAATCCATATTTTGTTTATTAAATTCAAGTGTTGCTACTATTCGCACTATTCTGAAGATAATATTTCCAATCAGATGTCTTCCAGTTTTACTCACATTTAAGTGTGATTCATTACGAATATGCCTTCAATTCCATCTACGACGTGCAGCAAATACAATACTCGAGGAATATTTCACAAGCTAATGATTTAAATAATGTTTGAAGAAAAGTAAAATATGCCTTTTTTCTTTATAAAGCTAACAAAGTTACTTTTAATGTTTTCATCACTAGCTACAACTTTAAATAGAAGAGATAATAAATTACTTCAAGTTTAAGAATTAGCTAGGAAGGGTTGGTATAACGTCCAAGAAAAAAAACGTTTTAAATTTCTAAAAAAAAGTAATTAAAAATAATAGCTACAGCTGGCGTGAACATTACTGCAACTCCAGGACAAAGTCAGAGAAAAATACTAATCAAGGAAATAAAACGAAATCGGCACAAAACAAGGCCGAAACGAGATAAAGCCAAAAAATAGCCCAGGCTAAAAAAGGGAAAAAGAAGGCGAAAATAGCAGTTTCACTCTACAAAAGAGTGAAATAGAACGAAAAGATAAAAAAACAGAAAAGAGTAGGAACAATAAGAGTAGGCACGGGAAGAAGGAGCTGTGGTGGAGCATACAACTGAGAACACCGCGCTGGTGCAGTGGGTCGGTGAGGGAAGCAGCGAGCGGAGGCAGGGGACGTCAGCGGGAGCGGCCGTTACCATCAACTACACGCATTAGAGCGAGGGAAAAACGGGGCGATGCGCCCTGCCTCCCGCTGTCCCTCCCTCGCCGAGGCCGCCACAGGGGTGGGCTCAGACGGGTCAAACACAGCACAGAACCATGAATACGGCCCAACGAAGAGCACGTATGAAACGAACACAGAGACATGGGAAGAATTGTAAGAAATTGGGGTACATAATGCCAAGAATTGGACGAGAGATGTGCAAATGAGACAAAGTGAGGCATGGGGAAATGCGTGGGTGAAAGCGTTGTCGAACTGGACGAGTGGAGCCAAATAATTACGATATCAAGCGGGCGGTAACTTCGATCACCGAGCAACGTTGAAGTTACACCTGATTTTACATTCAAATTCCGAGGTAACAAATGAAATGTGTCCTCAGACGCAGATATATACGTTGGAAATGAACCTCAAAAATATAAATTTCAAAATATTTCTTTTAATATTACGCATAGAAAGAAGAAAGCACGACCAACATGCCAAGCAAACGGTAGTATGCACAAGGCTTACCCACTAAAACGGAAAAATTTAATTCACGCAAACTTCACAACCCTGAAACGAAGTAATAACCATATTGCCAAAATTAGTACACGGCCATAAATTAGAACGTCTTTTTAAGCAACCAACCAAAAACTGATGAATTACAAGTCCTATGAAACATCAAAAACCGTACTTTAGTGTACAGGTAGAAACGCATGCAAGTACTTTTATCTTGAACAATCACCCAATTCGAGCCCGACATTAAGGAAAAGTAGAACAGACGTCTTCAAATGAATAGCGCGTTTCATGCAACGTAGTCGAATGACGTTTCAAGAAGAGCTCAAAGCACGAACACTGAAGCACTTCACAGCATATTCAATCATTACGGTAGCTGGTGCAAATATTCTAGAACAAAATTTTATAAATTCTGAGTTTAAATGAGAAAGCAGTTCTTACATCTTTGCGCTCCTCAACGACAGTTTGTACGCATCAACGCAGGATTGTCTGAGGCAGGATTGTCTGAGTAAAGCTGCGCAAGATAATTCAGTGTAAGCATTAAACTTCAAAATTCCTACAGCACATCGGAGTGCGGCAGCACAAGATTGCTGTGTTGCAGTAAACGCAGCATTTCTTATAGCACATCGGAGTGCGGCAGCACAAGATTGCTCTGTGTTGCAGTAAACGCAGCATTTCCTAGAGCACATCGGAGTGCGGCAGCACAAGATTGCTCAGTGGTGCAGTAAACGCAGCATTTCCTAGAGCACATCGGAGTGAGGCAGCACAAGATTGCTGTGTTGCAGTAAACGCAGCATTTCCTAGAGCACATGGGAGTGCGGCAGCGCAAGAATTCGCAGCTGCGACAGAGCAAAAAGCCCCCAGGGGTCAGGCGGGCCTCAGGTGTCGTGATGAATGCGCGACGACAGGCCCGTGGACGTGCAGTCACATCAACAGCCGTGCGCCCAAGGCTTGAAATTGCGGAGAACTCTAACACACAAATTGAAAAAAGGCAAGTCTTTCAAACTCTTACGCATAACAAATACTGCTGAATGTGTTCAATACGTGTAACTTTACATAAAATACCGAAGTTTTTAACAACTTGGTAAAATGTGCGTAAAGAACGAGTCGGAAACTGTTTCAGCAATTTTGTGGTCTCAAGTGCGATGACTAAAAACAATACGTCAAAGAAAATGATTGCAGCACAAAAATACACATAACAAACTCCAACGCTTGCAATGTATACAACGTAAAAGAAAACGCTACGAAATTTATCAACTGAAAATGTGCAAGTTGAAGAAAACAAATTCAACCAGGTAAATTTTACGTGGACCTTTCTTACAAAGCATTCTTGTCACATACCATCCGCGATGGTCCTTCTCGCGAATCATGTATCATATCTTGGCGGCAACGAGAGAGATAACATTACTATTGGGGGCACCAGTGGAGACGCGTCGTGGGAAAATGGAGAGAGATGATGGCTAACACATTTCGCAACCAACGGTATAGGATGCAAAATGATAGTTGAACAGCGAAAGGAATCATAACTGTTGGTGACAGAGAATGAAATTCATGTAACATTGAAGATCGAATTCAAAACACAATTGAGAATTTGAAACAAAATCAGAGTCACATTCCTTCGGCCAGCGAAGCCAGAGCAGGTGGTGTACGATGGCTATATTGTGCGCATCACAAGCACATCAGGAGTACTAAATCCATTTCACTAAAACAACGCAAGGATTGAGGAAACGGATCACTAAATTGTTCTACCAACTTATAAATAAAAACCAATTTTAATTTAATCATATGTTCTCATGAAAGACGAGTGAGATAAACGTAGATGACGGAGAACCAAAGATAGCACGGCGACATGTATTGCGTACTGGTGATAGGATAGCATCTTTCAGAGCACCTCCAGAACAGGGTCGAGGGCAGGCAAAAGTTACCTCCGATAACCTCGACTTCGGGTCCCAGGACTGCGAAGCACCAGATACTTGAGTCGGACACATATCACTTAAGCTGAGCAAGAAGATCATGATCACAGGATAAAGTCGTGAGAGATGAAAACTTAAATTCAATATGGATTCATAATGACAAACATCACAGAAGGAGAAAAAAGAATTATGATCAAAGGATACAGTTGCACGAAATGAAATCGTAAAATCAGTATAGATTTACGTAAATGTCTGGATTTAGTATAAGAAAACTGTTCATTTCACAAACATCACCGAGTGGAGAAAGATGAATTATGATCAGGAAATACAGTCGGGAGATAAAAACTTAAATTCAATGTCGATTTTCATGAAGGTTCAAGGAATGTATAGTTGACTTTAAATAAACATTCGTTCTTTAACGTGAAATAAACAGTACGCTATGAAAATTCATATTCATTTCAACAAGCATTTCAAAATACAATAAATTTGTAAATATATAAAGATAAACTTGAAATTTATGCAGGAACCGCCTAATAAAAACTGGATGATGAGAAAGCCATCTCATCGCGAAATCAAATGCCTCGTCCCACCTACGCGTTAAATGGCACAGCTTGCTGTACACACAGACACTCAGGAGAGATCCCAGCCCGGCCGTAAAACTGACAAAGTAGAAGCACGGATCATGCACGGTGGAGTGAAGGAAGCTATCAAAGAATTAAGCTCTAGCGCATAAAGTTGAGCCGAACATCGTATACATTAAAAGACAAAATGATAAGCGACTCATCAGGGAAATGAGAGGGCCTCTAAATGATCATTATTGTGAAGCGATGAGCACACTTGTTATTAGGCTAATTTCTGTAGGAGGCTCACGGTATGATAAGTGTAGAGGACGCCACTTATCCTGCCTATAATGGCTACGCACGCGACCTGCGCCCTCTCGCGGGACATCGGGACACTCAGCAGGAAATGACTGAGCAAGCAACACAAATGCCCTACAAGCGCATCACAGCCACCGGTGGCCAAGATTCAGTGCACCAATAAAATTAAACGAGAAATTTCAGCACGTTTTTGCAATTAAAGGCACTTGCAGCGAAAGCTGCTATTCTTTTTAATTCCACAAGCAAGGGGGAAGTTGACAAAAGCACTAACTAAACAATAAATTCAGGGGCATGTTTCCCAACCTGATCGAAAAAATATACTTCCATTTTAAATTACACGTGAAAGCAGGAGCTTTATCATTTTCAATTTGTTTATATTTCCGTAAATACAATTATTAAACGTTCTGACATTCACTGAGACTATAATCATAGTCCCGCTAACACTGCTTTCACTGAGAGCAGCGGGAAGGAAACAACTGAATATAACTAGTCGATAGAGTATGTTGATCATCAGCCCACAGACGTGATCGCAACTTTCCTAAAGATTAAATAATTTTGACTACGTTGATTTAGACGAAAGAGCGACAAGTTTAAGTAAAATAATAGAGCGTCTATTTCGCTCGACATACGAACAGAAATCAGGCGACCGTGTGAAGGAAGGTCTCGGACAGACCGTCAACAAAAGCTCCATCAGATACTTCCAGTAGCCTCTGAAGCTACTCAATGGCGTCTTGAGGCACAAAAGATAAATAGTAAGGGTAAAATAAAGCTAAAGAGCTGCCTAAAGGGTCCTATCGGGTTTCATCTCATAGAGACCGATTGGCTGGCTCGGGTTACTCAAATGGATTACTCGATCAGGGTGTGTGGGAATCGGTAAAGAGGCTTAGAGTTCCGTACTACATTTCATCGAGCAACTGCTACTTCGCATATGTATCTTCACTCAGTTGTAAAAAATAACTTACCTCAAAACTGAACGTTTTCCTACAAGTTGTACCACAAATATACAGTTCATGGTGCACTACGTCCAAAAAAAAAGGATAAGATAGAAAAGTGCCGTAACAAAATACAACTTCAATATGATAACAGAGCTTTAATTTCCACAACTAATTCCCACAACTAAACTGAAGAAGAGACTAAAAAACGTTCGCTCGTACGTCAGCGGTTGTTGAACTGCTCGTCACTAATGTCACCAAACTCACTTATGGTCGCTACGCCAAATGATAAACCACTCCATTACCCTTCCAAGTGAGAAGTGGTGCTATTGCGCTTCTATAATCAGGATGAATTGCACAATCGTAATGGATACCAAAGCAATTGTTATTTCATAGCTCAAATGGGAGACTTATGACAGGTTCGTTGATGAGAGCAGCAAATCTCTGGTTGTACTCAAAATTTCTTTTTCCGACTTTGTTAAATACGTGACAAAGGCGTCGAATATCTTGGTGTTCTCTCCCTGGATGAAAAAAATGTAGGATAACGTAAAAAACTACATGCAGACGAAGTCGCACCTTCATATGACACTCCCTTGCTTGACGTGTCGTACACCCTATGCCTGACAGTACGAACAGCTGTCAGGCATAGGGTGTACGTGCGCCACCATGCTTTTGTGCGAAATTTTACGAAACTCAAACGAACCCGGCTTCTGCTCTGGAATCCGAACTCGGAAAGGATAGGTTGTAAATTCTGAGTATTCCACAGCCGATAGGTGGCGCTAAAATAAGGCATTTACAATTGACTTACTTTGGGCACGAACAACGAAATTTTTTTCGTGATATATTTTAAACGACAGTGCGTACTGAAAAATTCAGAGTCAGAAAAATAATTAGGAATCTACAAGAATTAAAACCATCTTTTCAGACTAACAAGTTAAATGATGGCAGCAGTAGCTCTTAGCCATAATTAAACACAATTTACTACAATTAAAATGAAGGGTATTTTTGTGAAGTGGAAGCAAAATTTGCCGCAAGTGTAACTTGAACAGCAACTCTGAAAATCCTGAAGTCTTTCTGCTCGCAACAAGGAGAGTCACACGCGCTGATCGAGAAGACAAAATTAAAGCTACAGCACGCAACATTTTGGTCGCCCAAACCTATAGGGTTTTCATTCTCAGTCGCTGCTGAGAGTGAGCGGATTCTAGTAAGGAACCCGTTGCAGCTGATCAAAAATAATGCATCAAATCTAAGTTCAATGTATGAAATTTGATATTGAAACAAGGTAATCAAGGGCGGACACTAACCACATGAGACAGTGTGAGTAACTCGATTACAAATGAATCATTTATACGAGGTAATATTGCGCCACAGTATGCGCGACCAATTTACAGGATTTCTAACTTCACAAACTTCTTTTTAAGTAAAACCAAGAGGTGCACACGTGCGTCTATTTTTCAAGGTCCTATGACATCCGCAGGAAAGCTAGATTAAATTCAAAATAGCATGTCAATTGTTGTATAAAATACCCAAACACTTACTGCACGCACTGGGCTACAACTCATTGAAATAAAATTTTCACTTCAATAAGCATTGAAATTTGCTTCACTTGAGGTAATTGAGATTGTTGTAAGCTCTGTATATTCGACATTGACCTTACAACTGACCTAGTTAGTACAGGTGCAGTATGGCGACTGAGAAAGATGGACTTGCACGAATGCAGGGTTCCATCCGTCGTATTGCCTGAGCTATTTATTCATGAATAAGAAAGAAGATGAGAGTGAGTGGCGCTTCTAAAGAATTTCAAAGTGACATTTGAAGCGCGAGAGGTAAGAAGCATCTCTTTTAATATGAAATGAAAAAAACAGCTACCTTGTTGATTCAGGAGGTGAAACGTTTTGGTATATTTTGTTCATAAGTTTTAGTATTTGGTTGACAATACTTCGTCATGAAACGTTCTTAGAAACGAACAACGTACGTTATATTGTACAAACTTACGAGCTCGCAAAAGATGAGCCATATAACACACTGTGTTAGTACAGACCCCGCGTCAAAGGCTTGCGTTTTATTCAGAAGTTTGGACAGGAGTGCTCATACATAGAGCGAAGTCGGTCGGCCAAGAGGCAGCTGTAGAACGCAGACTGGCTGTTCATTCATTAAGTGTAACCTGATATGACCCGGCCAAGCTATTGTTTTATTCTGCTGTATTTTGTGACGCCATAAAATTCGAGACCTGCGCCGCTGTCTCTGCGACTGGTATCGTTTGTATCTGGCCAAGACGGATAACTGCTACCCACCTTATCTTGCCACGACCACATTCCAAACTCCATTCGTCTCCTTTTGGATTAGAACTCGATTTGTTTTAACTCAGCGTCTTTTTGAAACCCTGCCCATGGACTGTAGCACTACCACTAAAAGAAACCTCACATCAGTAAACGAGAAGTTTCGCCAAAATCCAAACCCTGCAAGTTCATGGACGAATTGAAAAACGCGTTGAAATCATCCTCACACAAAAGTTTCGTTCAACTGTATATTTTCTTAGCTTCAGTTCAGACAGCAACTTCGCCAGACTTAGACGCGTATTCATCGTCCACTGCACCTAAAACGAAACACACTAAAATGTTTCAGTAAAGTGGCAACGAGTCGGTGGGGCTCCCAGAGCACGAGATCTGCAACGCAACATCAGTGAGTTTATGGTGCAACAGGATCCTTTATAAGTCATTGCATTTTATGGTTGGAAGTTAATCCTACCAAAGTCTTGGTTTTATCTCTCTCTGATTTGTTGAGGCTTCATTTACGGACCCTGGAATAACGCTCAGCACCATTCGCTGGCCGAGAGCCGTTGCAGAGTGCGACATCATTCATTAGTGAGGAAAGAGTATAAAATGAATGGTGCATGGAATCGGGAAGTGAAAAAGCACCCGCTTATACAATGAGTTCCGATTGGCACCATGTGCCGATAAATTAAAAGTAAATTCCATACTCAAGTTTGCAGATATACTACTTAGTAGAAAAAACATATCTAATTCAAAACTTTCAAAGTACTAAATGTTATCGCTAGAAACCATGTATACGGCAAAAATAAGCAAAACAAATTGCAGTTCGTTTTAATATCGGAAAATTTTGTGAACTTTTTGTATGGGCAACAATTGATCTTATGCAACTCCTTGAAAAGAGCCCTCGCATCACAATCGGAAAATAGTTCAATGTATCACGGACACGCAAAGTTCTTTAATTAAAATAAATCAAACAGAACTTAAATAGTAGTCGGCTTTGCAACGGTGTGGTGACTTAAGAATGCAAGCATGAAGGTGTTCCCTAATAGCGTAGACGCGCTCATTCATAAGCGCTCACACTGCAGCATAGAAATTTCAGATTTTCCTACCTTCAAATGAAGTAAAAATGATCCGTGTTATAGCTGTGGTCATTCAACCGTAAGAATAAGTTGAAACCTTTCTGAAGTGCATTGCCTCACACTTGCATCATGCATTTTGTAATATTCGAGAAACACAACCCCAGGTGCTTTTTTAAAAGTTTCAATAACCGAAATCGAATGAAATCGTTCGAGATAGAACATTTAAACACAGGTCCCCGTATCCTCGCGTTGAGATAAGGGAACGTAGCAGACTGAAGGATGGTATCAATGTCGAATGACGAGGGACGCTCAAGACTCGGTACGCGTTAGCTCTATTAAATGGAATGCAAAAGCCAAATACTCGAGTGAGAAAATGGGGCAGAGATAAATACTTCGATAGCCTCATGGGTAAACTGCAGAATTTTTAGCCAGGCATTCAAGGTCAGTGTAGCGGACACATGATGGTGGTGCGGAGCCAGGGATATCTGATGAATATTGCAGCACGACGGTGATGTCCGTTGAAGGACGAACGGTGACATGCTTATGCACGACTGCAAGGCTTCAAAATCTGAATAAAAATATGCAGATTGCAGCCACTGCCATCATCCGTTTGAAAAATACCCAGCGAAACCAGGGTACACTAGACATACAAACGAGAGAAAGTTCAGTTGTACTTGTTCTGTCAGTACTGACATTTTTCGAGCAACCAGAGTGACATCGCAATGTTTTTGTTCAGTTGCGCAGCATTGATTCTCATTGTCATTATGCTACAGTGCACCATGAACGCTGACGTTTAATTTATATGGAAAGAACCCCGCCCTGAGATCCTGCTGTGCTGTCGCATGGTACGTCAGAAGTTGCCTTCCTCGAAATTTGTTCATCACAATACAGCAGCAAAAGATCACAGCACGTGAAAGTGAAATGAAAAACTAAAGAAAATAGTCTCACTGCATTGCACGAGGCCGCCAATCTAGGGCGACAACCGTCATCCAATTGAGCGGACACGTGACATGGTCCGGCTGGACGAACGAGAATCTAGCGTTAAAGTACGGACAGTGAACCTTTCTGCCGACGCAGATAGTCATGAAGATTTCCATTCGCATGAAATGAGGACATCACGGAATTATGTTGTGCGTTTGGCTCAAAGCTCACGAAAATGTCCTTTTCAAAATAGTGTACAGACGCTTGAGTAACGCGGGAAAGATGCACTGAAGAAAGCGAGGACTGGAGAAAACTGAGGATCTTAAAAGCTGTAACAGATTTGAATAAACTAATTTCATGACTGAATCAGATATTGCTATAAATGAACAATTATTGATAACATTAAATGGTCAAGTACTTGTACTCTTTACAAAAAGAGACTTCCATACAAGTAGAACCATGGAAAAACACATGACGTAAGTGGAACCCCTGAGTACCTCATACGTCCCACCAAGAAGACACATAACACAAACATTTCTAAAGAACAGAACGAATAGAAATGAAAGCTATAAGTAGTTCAAGAGCACAGCCTTGAGCAAATTAACACACAAAACATTTTAAAAATGTATAAAATTGGAGTAGAAGTAAATAGAGTACAGAAATAGGTTAGATGAGAGACAGCATATATTTGAGCAGGGATAAAACTGCGCTATTACGGCCATGGCCGTCTCTCTCACGACGAGAACACGAGGCTATCCCCAACGCGGTCATTGCTGTCCTAGCGGTCAGGTGAGTATGTACTGGACACAGGCGGGTCTTGGTGGCACGGTGCATTTCCCAAACTACAACGCGTGCTAAAATTTCTTTGTAAAAATGCCACCAAGATCTTATAGAATATTTAACGTCTATAAAGCACACACAAACCTATTTGCCTGAACTAAGAAACGGGACAGCCCCTCCTCTCGTAATTGCTACAACGTTATCATCATCTCATTATTAGCGGCGATATATCATTGAAGCCCAGCACCATCACTTGTCACGGCCACATTCTGTGCATGCACTCAAGGACTTCGAGAAAAACGTGTTTGAAACAAGTTCGTTTACTTCTATTAAGAAGTTAACGACGGGAAAATCGACATGACGAAATATTCAATGATACTGTACAGAAAACGAGGAGCAAAATAGTGAAGTAGGTACAGAGGCAGCTGAGGAGGCTGTGGTCCCAGCGCTGAAGGATCATGGAAGCAGCAGGTCTGCTGAGGACGAGATCGACTGATAAGAGGAGACGCTGAGGCGAGACAAAGGCGGCAGCAGGGGAGGGGGTGGTCGAGAAGGGGCAAAAGAGGGAGGAAAGGAGGGAGGAGGCGGCTGTGAAGAGCTCCAATGAGGAAAGGTGGGATCCAAGGTGGACTATGAAGTGAAAATCAAAATATTAAAATAAAAAGGCAGAAGTAACTGGAGGAATCTATGATAATGTGAACATTACAATACACGTACGAGTTTTTATTAAGGATTTTTTTTATTGCGGTCTTCGTGTAAGAGCATCACGATAGAGATAAAAAAACATATTAGAGATTTTACAGATTGGATTATTAGTTAGTTCAAAGCTCCTTATCGACATGATATGTAATCCAAAGAAAATGAAGAGAAGGGACCATTTAGTACGGACTATAGAAAATGAGGAATCTATGCACAATGTGTATTCCCACACAGGATCTACCGCCAATAGAAACAGCACGTTAAGAATGAAGAGTAAGAAAATACAGCAAAGAAGATATGAAAATTGAAAGAAGTAATGTGGGCACAAAAGATACAAGTTTCAACGGTCTATCTATAACCGAGGTAACCCAAATGTGCCCTCTTGGGGTCGCCAGCCCCATGGCATACGAGAGACAACCCTAACCCTATTGCTCACCCTACACCTCTTGAAAGGGAACACATATTACAAGTATAATTACTGTTCGCAAGGACTAATAAACGAAAAATAGAAATTTCAAGCAATCAAAATTAACGTAGAGCGCAAAACTACAGTGAAATGATAAAACCAAAACTCAAAGATAATGGAGAAACCGCTGATGGCATTCACTATGATTGGAGCGTGGTCGTTACAACACATTTCTTTTCAAACACCCCCAGATTTCAAGTATGATGTGATTTTGAAAATTGTAATGGATTTCAGATTTATAAAACGGAAAAATTAAGGTCCTGCAGCAAAACAGGATCATGGGACACTTCACACTTCATTTTACGCCTGGTTGTGAAACTAGTCATCCCTTTATGAATTAGTAACAGAAAATCATTGAAATGGATGGTCATAACTACTTGCAAAAAGTAATTTATATGCGAAATTTAGTACGGAAATCATACTTCATAACTGCACAAAAAACACAGAACTTGGTGAATTCACGTAGCACGGTTATGGCGTTCACGTTACCGTATTGTGAAGGTTTAGCTCGCTACACATGGCTAAAATTGCCTGCCTAAATGTACTCCGAACGGATGAAGAGGTAAGCAAAGGAGACGCAAATCAAAACGAATCCAAACCAGTCACAATGTGAGAGGCACATTGCTCCGCCTTCCTTTGTGAGAGACGGAGCAAGGAACTGTGATGAAGTCCAACCACTAAACCCACAACAGACTCTCCCAAATTTATCCATAATTTACCTCCTGCGCAGTCCTGTATTAGACTACATTGCACCAATAGTTTTTGTGATCAACCTATCAGTATTGATAAAATTAAAATATTAAATACATGTTCTGGAAATTTTGATCTTCTCGTTTCCTAGGGTCTCTAGCTGTATACTCACAAACTGAAGCCATCCCTGAATGAAATGCAGAATGCATACCCTCTGCAAATAGTCGATTGCTAAGCTCTGTTCAAGTTTGAATCCCCGTGATATTATTTTTCTTATGTATTGTTGTAATTAATTTTTTTCATTTCTGAGTTTCACCCTGTAAGTTCCAAATCTGTATTATCAAATATTTTCCAAAGTTGATTTCAGATTCTTTATCGATGATGAGCTTAAAGCTCGAAACGTTCAAGTGGAAATGTTTTTAAGATTTCTCTTCTCACTCACCTTTATGATCAATTTTGCTATGAAAGAAAAATGTTTCCCAAAATAAAATTATAAAATACATTTTCGTCAATGTCCTCAACGATGTCGTCCTTAGGCTTAATAGCGTTAACGAGATTCTATGAGATCGCAACACACATACACACTGGATTCGACACTTGGAACCAACACAATTAACAAGGGTTGAAAAATACTCACAGTACTAGAGGACGGTTACTTTGCTCGCTTCAAGTAACAGAGAATCAAAGATTTAAAAGGAACGATTCACTTTTCGCAGCGAGCACAGCAAAGGGTAGCGATTTTGGATAGAATTGCTGCGTAAATAAGGCATGGAACTGAAGGCAGACACGTCGCTGACAGGCACCCAATTTGAGTGCAAGTGCCCCGATATTAAGCTGTAAATACGCAGCAGCGCTGCGCCGCAATTGCTCTCCAACTCCCCAGCAAGCAGCAACAGCGGCCCTGTCAAATGAATGGATGATCTGGCGACCCATACTCATCCAGCATGCGGGGTTTACATCAAGGATGAGCCAAACTCTCGCACATTCGCGTGAGTATGTGGTTGCTTATTTTCAAAGCGGATCCTAAAAAGAACGACGACAATCGCGGTCAGAAGCGTGGTTCATTCCCAAATACATCATGCGTTGTCCCTCATGTGGAATTATTATTGAGACAATCATAATATACGCGGTCAGACCAGCTGTAGTTTGATATTAAAGCCATTATAGAGTATATCTCAGTAAATTAAATAACTATGAATAACGGCATGATCCAGCAAAATCGTGCAGCCAGTGTGACACATTTGGAACAAGTTCGTCCGTTTTTACACTCATTTTGCAAGAAAACGTCATTTACAAGGAAATTTAAGAAAACTAAGAAAACGATGCTTTTCAAACTTTAAAACAAAATCATACGCCTCGTATTCGACAGCAAGTAGCTGACGAGTTTCCTTCAATGAGAAATAATTCTCATAACTAACCTATGATGAAATGCTTTTCCGCACAAATAATAGTAATAATATTATCAATAATAATATTAGCAGTAGTGGTCGTTGTTGCAGCAGAAGTGGTGGCGGTGTACATTGCAGGGCTTCAGAGATAGACTATGTTGCACCGAAAGAGTACGGACTATTTAGTATGGACTGCAGAAAACGACAAATCTATGCACAAGAAGACTCCTTGCGCATAGAAACAGCAAGTCAAAAATGAAGAGGGAGAAACGATAAAGAAGAGAAAGCGAAGAAGGGGTGAAAATGGAAGGAAGTAAAGTGGGCATAAAAGACTGAAGTCCCCAAGGCCTAGCTATATCTGAGGTAACCTAACAGAAGCAGCTATAGCCCCCACTGCATACGATAGACAAACCCAACTCTACTGCCCATCCAATGCCCTCTGAGGGGAATAATAATAATTGCACATAATTTGAGATGGACAAGTTAGGCAAGGTAAAGCCATGAACGGCAAATAAATAAAAACGGTACTCGATAATATCAAGAACTCATTCTTGATTCCAAGCCTCCAAAAGAGAGCGTGGGTTCTTCATGCTCACGAGAAGATCCAAGTTTTGCTAAGTATTTAGTTGAAATGTGTACTCCATTACTTCTAGTCTAATATTTCCCAAGGTGGTAGATGCGTAGAAGCCACATTCGATGAATATCAAATACTCAAGTAGAGAAAACGCATTGCATTACGTGCATTGATGGCTTAGGTGTCACAGGATACCGTATCAATTGAATTTCTGAAAAGTGACATGACCACCAGGTAATAATCTCACAGTGCAACTCTAAGTATCGTTGACGAGAAAACATCTACAATGACAAATGACAAAAAAAACTGCTTTCAAATAAAGTGTTAACACACACCTAAAAATTACTCAAGCCAAATTTACGGCTTATCGAATAAACGAGAATTGAACTGATATCTGAACTCAATTGTCTGGCTGACAGAAATTACTACTCATTTTTTACATTTTCGTAAGTTAGGCCGCCATAGACACATCGCTGCTAATTTGGCAGATTAACTGAGTATATTAGCGAAGTCGGCTTCTCGTCAAGTTTCACGTGTGCGTATGTGTGCTAGGTTGAGAATAGCACTGCACTACTGCAGAATAAGATGTCAGTAAAAGGACTCAGAATAGAACACAAGTCCAAATGAGCTCATAAATTAGGATAAATTCAAGTCAGAAACTTGCATTATTTCAGCTCTATGAAAAACTCCACATGGACTAACTGAATCTAACTGGTGAAGATAGCACGCGCCCCTATTTGCTCATGACCTTCATAAAATATAATCAGAAACCAATACTGAATAAATACGTAACGAAATGAGGTGACACTACATATATGATTATCAGCAGTACACAAGAGTGATGCCGATATTTGCGGCATCGTATTAGTGTGCGGTGCGTTTTGTGAGACCGATTTACTATTCCTGTTACAACTGCACGTAATAGAAAACTGAAACTTGAACATGCAGTTAAACATAACACAAAATACGAGCGTCAAAAAACCTCAATCGGGTATATTTTAATGAAGAATGAAACATATGATAAAATTTAAATCTTGGGATAAAAAAGAGCACGAGCGAGAAACTTCTGAACTTCCAATGAATTCCTAAAAAAGAATGGGTGGAAGACTAACAAAAAGTATTAATTAAGCGCTCAATGACGATTTTCACGGCAGATATGCAGCTATGGCCATCGACATCTTCCTAATGATCGAAACTGGAGTCGAACGCAGTTTGGCAGGCTCAGAATTGAGCGTCCAAATAAATAATGGGAGCTAATCAGGAGAACATATTGAGGGCATCAGATTCCATCAGAGGCCGTCAGAAGTTATGGAAATGGTGGGTGCAATTGCCACAAAAAAGATGGTGGTTGCTACAAAAGATGCACGCAGCTCCGTGAAGCACCATCTAAGCCATGCCATTGGTTCAAAAGAAGCCAATTAGCAATGGGTAAATGTTTGTGTGGTAATCAGTGGATAAAAACAATGGATATCAAATTCATTAGGATCATGTATTAGGGATATTACGACTCTCATGGACGGGAAATGGTACTAAACAGAACCAAGTTATAGGAAGCTGTCGCGGCCAGAACACCGCACGCCGTGCTTCGAATGTGAACCAAACTCGGCATGACACGAACGCTCGGCATCGTTGCACCACCAAATATTAAATGCGTGCACCAAGGAACAGCTCTCTTTCTCTCTCTTCTCTAATTCAATTACCACACTTGACTCTAAGAGACTATAATACCATCAATTACATTCCATAACTGGGCACAGTGTCTTCCAGCTTAAAGCTACGAGCGTCTACAAAAAGCTACAAGAAATCTCGAAAACGACAAAGTTGGTAGTAAGAAATGAATAATTCAAGTGCAACTCTTGACCGCTGTTAAACCTTCCCAAGATTAAATTTAAAATTATACCTTGAAGAGCTTTATTCCTTGAAGTAAAAGAATGCTTATAGAAGAACGTCATTTTAAGTAGGATTAGAGATGACCGTCGAAGACTTGGATCGTTTCTTTCAAATACGTTCACTAACCAACCAATTTTGAAGCGGAGTTACGCATCTACGAATATGTGCACATTTAGTTATAGGCGTACAGTAATTACGATAAATTCTAAAATTTGCGTTCAAAATTTTGCTTTGTTGTTACCAACGAAGGCGAGATCAGACAACCCTGCACCTGAAGAGTGTGGGCAGAAAATTACAGGAATTATCCGATCGTAACGTCGTACACGAGACAATCCTTCAACGTTGAGAGCCCAATCTAATTCTGTAACGAAGTGAAAAATAAGACGAAAAACTTTGAGTTACGAATGACGAATATTCTCTTTGATGAAAATAAAGAAAATCAAGTTGAAAGAACGTGAACAGGGTTAACAGTGAAATATTGCTGTAGTATCGTTCAGTTTTTGTAAATGAGAGCAACTTTGATTTGAATAAAAAAGACTATAAACATTTGACATCGAGTTTAGAAAACCCCTCACATTATCAACCAGCTTGTCCTCCTACATCAGAGAGAAAAGAGTGATCAGTTTAGTTCAGGAAAATAATCGCTTTTATGTTTCCGCGCTTTCAAATCTAATCGCAGTTCGACATCAACAAAGTTTTGCTCGAGGCACCGATGATAATTCCTCATCGAAAATGAACAGATTTCAGCCTCATTGGTTGACAACTTCAATCAGTCAGGCCTCTTCAGCATATCTCTTATCAGGAACACTATCGCACAAATTTTAGAATTCGTAACATATAAAATACTTTGACACAGCTCTTAAAATTTCCCGAGAAGACCCTTTTAACTAATTTTGTTAAAAACGACCATGTACACTCATAAAAAAAATCATCGTTGAAAATACGTATTATTAACACTCAATACCATTAATTCCGTGTAAATAAAGGCAAGTACACGTCGAAAATAAAGTAAATTCCAGCGTGCAAAGCTTCAGCTGGCACAGGTGGAAGGCTTAACTATCTCAACGAGATGCATATGCAGAAAAAACAAGAAACGATAATGAAAAATCTTGCGCTAGCGATAACATCAATCACTCCCATTCAGAGTTGGGGAGGTGTAAATAGAAGAAGAGACACAACCCACTAAATTTTAAACTATAGCACACACGTGAGACTTCTGTAACACAAGCAGCCCAATTTCAAATAAACTAGGCAGTAAGGAGCGCTTGGTAAAACTCTGGCCCTAATTGCAGTAACGAGAACAGACACAAACAGCACATACTGTTCAGAGCAGCTTAGGAGTGTTCCCCTCTATATAAGCGAGAAGTCCCCAATTAACTTCAGAGCTCCACTCATGACACACTCGTACACCCAAACGCAGACAGAGATCAAAAAATTATGGTGCACGTACGTTAGAAGACGACTGATGTTATAGTTCAGATACCTTCAATGGCACATACCAACCGCAATTAACTAATAAATATCTATAATTCTAAAATCTTCAGTTCAAGTAATGTGGAGTTCATAACTAATACTGCACGACAGGTAAACCATGTGAATCGCACGCACATCACAAAAAAACATAAATGCAGACAATTGAAAATTAACTCTCAGCTTTGGAAACTTTGAACCCCCATTTAAACATCACTTCTAATTCCGAAATATCCTAGTATCTCGAATGATCGAGATAGTCACTATGTCCCAATAGACTCCAGGAACTCGATCTTCTTGATGCTCTGGATAACCTCGTTACTTCTGACACTGGAACACATCCTTCAGAATATTCAGGGTGTTGCAAGATCCAATTCTTAGTACGGCTGATACTCAAGAAAATCTTAATACTCAATATCCCATGAAACGCAGGATGGCAGGATAAAATACAAGCAGAGAGGGAAGGTGGCCAAGAGTTGCGCAAGGGAGGGAGCATGCGCCGCCATATATTAGGCGTTTATCTGCGATTGTCCAGAGAGCCCTGGATGGCGGTCTGGCCCCCTGCTGAGCGACACAATACCAGCCCATCTCTTGCTGTCACCCGCCTCACTACCGACCTACACCTAAACAATCGAAAACGGTCCTTAACGAAACCACCGCAGCACACAAGGCTATTAAAGCGAGTCCTCTCGATCTACTCGAATTCAAACTCAAGGTGTGTATGGAACTCTGAAAAACAACAACGCGGAACTTGAGAGGTCCTAAAGGCGCTATTGTTTACTCGAAAGCTCTGAAGCAACACCAGCAAGCGAGCGAGTCGGATCAGTTGACAATATATGGCTGGAGAAGAGCTCTCTATCCACCAGAGTCACATAAGCCACTGACCGCACAGCACGATTGAAGACACTCACTAGCTAGCGCCCAGAATTCGACGAAGATCATTCTTTAGGCAGCGTTGAAGTCATTGAAAACCAGTATAAGATCTATGACTCAACAATGCGAAATGGCCTTACGAATGAAAATGAAGATGAAAAAAAATATTTAATATACGCTCGATTTAAGCATTCGGGCGTATGGCAAATAGAATCTCGATATTTCGGCCTAAAAACCCCAAGACAAAAAGATTAACAAATGATCATATCAGCATTGAAATATTAGTTAAATCATAATTATCAACACAATATAGTCGTTAAAGTGGTACATCGCAATGATAAAATAAAAGGGATGTGACTAACGCGTACCACACTCCCTAATATCAAAAATAAGTTGACCTTCTTTAGCACTCTTTTGTACGGCATCGGCAACGATGGCAAAGGTAAAGAAATTCAGGAACCAATTACGATACAAAGCTTAAGATGCGTGTGCACGGGAGTCTTTTACCCTTCAAACAGCTAGTTGGGAAAAACAAATTCTTCTCGGGGCAATTAGGCTTTCAGGAGCGAGCAACATCTCAATAAAGAAGACTGAAGGTCAAAGCAAAGAAAGCCCCTAACAAATAGTCTCGACAAATACCCACGGCGTGAATGATACGCAAACAAATACGCGCAAACGATCTCTAGGAAGTTTGGCTTTGTCTTGAGGTGTAATTAGAGGCAAAGTGGCGGCTGTTGAGTGCCTAGGCATACAATAGAGAGGTGGTCTCATCGAGCGCTCACAAAGAAGGAGGCAGAACCGCTGTCTCGAGATCGAGCCTCTAAAACAAACAGAGGTGACAGCGCTACCCCCAACCTGAGTCTTCAGTGATCGCAAATGCGCCAGAGGTAATTCCAGCTGTGTGCCAAGGGAAGCGCAGGTTCAGCACCGGACACGTTCAGATGACAGCTGGTGTTCTGATGGGACCATCATTTAGGCGGATAATGGGAGGCTCAGAGGATGCCCTGCCTGTCGCCCTGCGCGGCACTCCGCTATCGCGTGTGTGCCCGCACCAAGAGAGGCTGGCGGCAATACTATACACGTATTAAGTCTAAATATCTAGCGGATCAGGAACGCACAAGGATGTGTACGACTGGAAGCAGCATAATGAATGATAGTTACAACGTGATAGCATGACCTTATGAACACAAATTTACTTTAAGATACAATCCTACTAGTCAAGAATGAGAATGTACTGTTGAAAAAGAAAGACACACACACCTATGCTTACACTCGTACAAAACGTAGCAGGTAAGGTACATCTGCTCTCACAGGGAAAAAAGTAAACGTGGAAAACAAAAAGGTCTAAAGAAAATAATGTTCGTAGAAATAACCAGTGAATCATTACCACTACGCATAAGCAGCGTTCATTAATTTAATATTAGATTTTTTACCGTTCCATAGAACACAGAATCTTCCAAAAAAAACCTAAAGCAAAAAATATGCTTCAGGATTAAGTTCGCATTAATTACATCCAATCAGCATAAATGGCGAAGAGCGAAAACAGTCGCTGGAAACCAAGGAGATCGAGAGATGAAGCTAATAAAAAAACACTGAACTCTATGTACCCGATGTGCCACGTTTGATCGTACAAGTCCGGCTAGTTTATTATCGATCGGGTTTCCCGCATATGCCTTCATTCGACACGATTGAATAAACGTCCTAGTTTGTGCTCAATAAAACTTTCCATATCGTCACAGATAAAACTACGAATGGGCGTTTTTTTTACGTACACAACTCAGTTCAATTTGACTACAAATGCATTCTCTCAATACGCTAACTCATAATCATTACGTGAACGTGAAAAAGTTCTTGCAAGGGTTAAAAATCGTTATATGGCGAGTGTATGCATAGAGGGCATGCGAAATGCACGTTTGAAATTAAAAGAGGCCTAACATAAATGCAAGATAAGGAGCAAACAAAGCGAAATTCAGGTGGACTCGCAAATCATTTAGACAGAGCTCATCAAAACGCTTTGGACATCTTTACTGATAGAGTACCGAAGAAACCGTCTTAGGTTCCACTATAGCATCAAGTGCTTGACATGGTAGAAAAGCGATCTCATTTTAGTAGTAATCAATAAGCGTTCAGACGCGAGATATCTTCTTTTTATTTCACATTATTAACTTCTTTTTAGACGAGCAGATTGGATCCACACAGAGATGAGTCTATATGCACGCTGCCTGTTGCAGCAGAGATCATTACTCAACTTTTTAAGCGATACAAGAAAGAAAATTAAAAATGAGCTTCGTTGACGTGAAGATAAGGCAGAGAGAGTGATAAGAAAACATACAGTAGAAATGGTTTTGACCGTGAGCTCAGGTATAGTCCTTGAATGAAACGCATTCTATGCTACACAATTCAATACAGTACAATATCACGGAGCCATTGGGAAGGCCGAGTGGTCTATGGGCACACTAACTTCAGGCGCAGCAGTCACAACTCATAAAGCTGTGATTGGTATCGCAAATATTTTAGATTTTAGCTTCTATTTATATTTTCAAATCTAAAGTGCTATGTCGAGTAGATACTTCGATAACAAGACAGTTTTTAATGTTTATTAACTCTTGGTCCTCCAAATTCGGGAAAAAATATACATGAAATATGATCAATATAAGCCCCTTCTTTTCTCGAAGCATTGTGAGTGCGATTTGATTAGCATGAAGGCATATAAATTCAAAATTTTGTAACCTATGCTTATGCGTCCTCAACTCCACAGGAATTTTATCAGGAGTCGAAGTCATGCGACCGAAGTCAAACCTAAAAAAAGGCGAGTACCCGCAGCAAAAACTGCAATCTATTCGCAATGGATTTTTAATTACTTGGTTTATGGGCCGCTCGTCCTCAATGACGGTCGCATGAATGATGGAGTTTACAGGCAAAAAAGTGAGATTTTATCAGTTCAATAACTGATTTGCTGAACTCTTTGTACAATTTTTCTCATAAAGCGGGGCAGCTCAACCAACTTTTTCAAAATAGTTGGTTTTACCTGTCTTGAGAAACTGCTTTAAATACATGCTCGATGCGATTTAAATAATTCACGTCGCTTGTGAAGTACAGGAAAATATATTTAAAAAGTGTGCTGCCACCACGTTCAAATCTGCCCGAGATGCAGGAGAGATAATACATAGCAACGAGCCATCAGTACCAAAACTATACGAGAACTCTGCCCAAAGAACTCTTTGAAGTAGCTGCAGCAGGCAAGTAAAGCGGTGCCCAAAAACACACTTCATAAAATGACGACAAAACAAGTATGGACGTTGCTAGCAACGCTTGCAGATTAGCTGCGGTGGGGGTGTGCTGCATAAGGAGGGGGGAGACGGCAGAGGAGGAGCAGGGGCAGAGGTGGGGAGGAGGTCGAGGGTGTTCGTTACAGAGCTAGCGAGTGTGGACAGCTCGTTACGGAGATGACATGCGGGACCACACACGGCCCTTCAGAACCAACACCACGGCCGCTCGGCCCACACACTCGCGCTCCCAGCCTTCATCCAAGTTGGACTTCTTGCAAAAATGTCCGCATTTCTGCAAGAGCTTGGATATTCCAAGTGCAACTATTCGTACGGAGAGAAATATTGGCAATGCTTCAATAAATTGCATACAAATCTTTAATGATAATCGCTATATTGGCCACAAACACTTCTCAGAGCGAGTATTCTCACAACAATCCGAGAATTCGATGCAGCCAGAGCACAACTTACTTTCTTAAATATCGAAGCTTGTACGGTTATTTAATACGGATAAATCTACAAAGTTATTTCATGCACTCTAGTCGAATATCGCTAACGGTGTTACAACATAACATATGTATGTGCTATGTAAGAAGCACATACAGTACTTCCATTATTTGACAACGAAGTAATGCCATTAATATGACACATGTGTATCGTTTTTTAGTTTTATGCCACCTAAAAAAACATTGTATAAATCAGACAATTTTTAGCATAAAAAATTCACAATAATTTACATGAATTAATGGCACAACACAGCATTACCGCGACGTTTCGCACCCGTACTCCAAGAGGAGACCTGCCATCGCTTTTAAATTTATAGCTTGGATAGTAAATCTAATAAGTAGGAATGCATCATTGAATGCACGATTCATGTCCTGTTTTGTTACGCAAGAAAATCCAGCAGTAACATTGCGTGTCAGGACAGCTCCATAAACTGTTGCTTTTGGGCACCGATCAAATTCAGCAGGCACGAGACTCGAGTTCCTAATGTAAATTAAATACGTAAATTCTTGAACGATTTTGTAGCTACCGTGTAGAATTTTCTCGCTTATGACAGCAAATTGATTCAACAGCATACGGAGTGACTAACAACCGACCATATAAAGCACGACGAAAAACCAAGCTTTCAAAACAGCGATCTGATGTCAAAATTTGACAGAGGCAATTGATTGAAAGATCACCAAAATCATTTTTACTGATTTAAGGTGGCTGGAGTTGATGCATTGCAATTTAGTATTGAATTTTTTCAATGATACTTGACTGATAGAAAGGTGACAAGTATTTTCACGATTTTATTATGGTTCCAAATTGAATACTAATAGGAAAAAAGGCAGAACATCGCCAACAACAAATGATACAACTTGCGAATAGGCATTTTACCAGAACGCAGCTCCCACACTCGTATGCATCTCCTAAAACCACGTGTACTATCCGTATGCATCTTACATGCGGTCTCTGAGTAAAACCGAGGCCTGAACCTATAGAGACGCTGAGTTGACTCATCCCGAAATTTCAAAGCACTCCAACCAGTCACCCTAGCCAGTAAGATAAAAGTTGATTCGAAAGGGTTGAGAATATTTCCTGCCATTAATCCATTTATTGAGCAAGAAAATATCAATTATAAGACGAGATAACCATTTTTTATTCCCAGTTTGGCCATTTGGACGGATAGGACTGAAGGACCTATACGTTTTTCAAATGTTAAAATAATGAAAAATTCCATCCAACTGATTGCTCTGTGGGTAAGAAGACGACAGCAAGTCACGTAGTTTTACATGGATGTGATTCGGAGGTCTCATCGTCCTCAACAACACGAATACACGCCCTCCCAACACTACTTGATAAGAAACTCGATCCACCACAGAACAGCATCCTAAGAACTACAGGTTGAATTCAAAGAATCCGAACACTCGACCATTACAACATCAACGCTCTATTAATGGAAGAGATTCGTAAAACGAGCACAACGAAGTTTCAAAGCTTTAGAAGCTACAAAAGAAATGCAGACCTTTATCAAGCAGAATCCAGATACCGAGTCCACCTTCGGAACCTACTGAGAAAAACCCGTACCAACTTCAAGCTGCATGAAGTACAGTTTACAAAACACTCGAGGGAGAGGAGAAGGGCAAGTTGCGCCATCAGCACCCCCATCACACTTGCAAGAATTTGAGAAAGTTAAGCGCAGCGACTTCATGCATTTTTCAGATGGCGTCGTTGGAAGGTAACGAACGATTTTGCTGTCATAATTAATGTTCCGGTTAATGGCAAAGTGGAGGTAAAAAGCTGGTGGCCCTTACAGCGCTAGTCCTCATTACCCTATCTCGCTTGTTCATCTGTTGCCTGGCTTCAACAGCACGAATCATAGCCATCTTTTATTTATTAACATGGGAGCCAGACATCTTGTCTATTTACTCAGCGCTCGAGCAAGTAACAGATGAGGCTTAACATCACTTACGCCTCTAAAGGCACTGGAGGCCTGTTAATTAGCTTTTGTTGTAGGTCGCTTGCGAAACACTTGGCCGGCCTTTTCGCAGCTCGTACCGGTGAGTGAGGCGAGTTGTTCCCTTGTGCTAAACGGCCCTATTACGCCTTAACTCAACGAGCACAACGGCAATAGAACGCTCATAACATGGCTTGAATAACATTAACTTGGATTTGACAAGCAAAGGAAAGGTCGTTCTTCTCAGAGCATTTCAAACGACGTCACGCAGAAAAAACATTGTACTCAAATTTTCTATCGTCGAGTCATGGTAGCGTACATTATGAAGTGCGTGGACCACGAAGTAGATAGGATAAAAATTTAAATACAAATTTAACAAGCTACGCTTACACAGATAGAGAAGCGCAGGCAAGCCCGATTGCTAAAGGGTAGATCGTAAAGGACAAAAACTCTACCAAATCAAAACTGCTAATGAAATGGCTAAAAATTTCAAAACCTCAAAAACTCACCAACCTACCTGCTTAAAGGGATAACAAATATAAATTGACGATTCATCGGACCAAATAATTAAAACAAAAAAAAGTACTTACATGCACTTGCTGAGCACCCACGTACGTGTCGCGGCGAAAATACAACCATGGACTCACCTGAAAAAGAAGTATAAATTTTTAGTATTTAAGCTAAACAAAAACTATCTACAGTACGTTTGCTCAACAAAATCTGTCTCGAGGACACACGCCGCATCCAAAATTGATGGAGAATGGATACTCAATTTGATCATTACGAAGAAATGAAAGGACCTACAAAAATCAATACGCATTTCTGTACGTGATAATAGTTTTTAGCAATAAAGACAGAAGCAGCAGCCGGGTATAACAAGAGAGCCGAAGTGCACAATTTCAGGGGTGAAATTAGTTGATACAGTGAGAGCAGCCCTTTAGGGAAAATATAAACTAACACCAAATAAAGGATAATACACTTTTTTAGTGGAACTGAAGTCTACGGCGGGCAAGAATGCAGCAAAAGCTTCCGGTAATTGTGATCAATTGTAAACGGGTTAAGGAAATAAACGGGGTACAGCGGACAGTGATGTATCGCCACAATTTAATCTGCTCCAATCGAAGGATAAATGAGTGACTGCCCGACCCATTATACATGATTAATTGAGTGAAATTAGGGCGCCATGAAATTCTCAAAATGCTTCAATCCAAGCGAAGATAATCGATTAGATTTAAGCTTTGATAGCCAGTTAAAAAGTTCTTCGTGAAGGCTCCCGACAAACGATGGAGCACATAGACACTAGAACTGTTAAGGAACCTATCCCATAATTTTTGTTCGAGTTAAAATAACAAAAACCTAAATATCGCAGGGAAAAAACATGAAATCACAAAGTCCAGTCCGTTTCAGAACTTCAGACGTTACTGTATCAGAAGTTTTAAAGTTTGCATTTTGTACTGTCACATTAAAGTTCAGTTAAAACTTGACCCATGCGCACCGCAACATCTCTAAATTTCATCGTTTCGATTGGGCACAGTCGCTGCAACAGTCGAAAGAAGCGTCGTAGCACGTGTAGAAGTGCGTTACGTAAGCAATAAAGAGAGCTTCCACAGACGACATAAAACTTTTGAGCAGGAGAGCGATATACTCGCCCCCCCCTTACGAGACAAATGTATAATTGAAAGAGACCGTGACATCTCCGACGAAAACTCAGAATAAAGCCACAAAACTCCCGCAAATGATAACCTGAGATCGAGTACCTCTACAGAATGTTCACTCTTTGAGATACACTCGTAATGACGAGAACAGACAACTAGCACACCTCTTGAGAGGAGTTCAGGACTCACACCTGGTGTCTTTGGAGTAGCAAGCTCGTAAAATAATCTGGAGAAGGCTAAGGCTGTTTCAGGAGTTCATCAAATACATGAAGCTAATTGAATCAGGAGAATAGGCAAGGAAACAAATAATCAACAAGCAAATCAAATTAAAACATTTATTATCGCATAAGGGGAAACATGGACTTCGAAAGACAAATTTAATTTTTTGGTATCAATTCTGTTCCAAATGATGAGAAAATCTGACGTGCAAACGCAGCAAAATTTCATAATTAGAATTATATTTTAGTACTGACTCTGAGTGTAAATGTTGGCAGTCGATAACAACACTCATCGAACAGAACACAAGCTGCTTAAAAATGACAGAGTGGTAGGATCCCTGAACAAATCGTGTCAAACCGTCAAACCTCATACATGACAAATGGAATGTTCTTAAATTTACACAAAGTTCCTATAACAGGACTCCGCAGTTAACCATAAGCTTTAGGCTCAAATGTAAAAATCGCTTCTGATCAGCCGTTGCGATTCTACTTGCGAAAGACAATTTCCCTACAAAATACAGAAGATATTCGTAGCTTTGGTCAACCATAGACCCTATTTTGACGCACCGCAGCACGCGGTAGCGCATAAGTGTTGGCATCAACTAGAACAGCGTTGCCAAGCGCCACACGCACACTTTACCCTGAGGTGCGCGGCCTATGATGGCGGGCCGCTAGCGTACGTCAGTCATGACGTGGAACAAGGCCTCACAGCGCAATGATTACGGTTGCGGTGCGCAGCAATGCCCGGCCGCTGGCACGATGCTGCAACGGACCCGAGATTGATTGACGTGTAGCGTTGCGATTGTTTGATAGAGAGAATGTGCTGAAAGCAATGAAGAATCCTGTCTGAGTGACTCAATGTCACCATAGTAATGCTGAAAATTCTATTGCCTCGATCGTATTTAACAGAATTTCCAAAGAAACATTATACGAGGTAGAAAACGAAAGTTAAGTTAATAACAGAAAGCTACCGTTATATTTGTTTCTCAGACAGCAAATTATTAAAAGGGTTTATACAATTGAGATATATGCAACTATAAATGACAAACCGTAAATTTCAGTCTAGCCGTGACGGACCGTTATTTTCGCTTTAGAGTCCTGGTAAGAAATTATCACCAAAGATTGAAGGAAACAAAACTTGGCTAAAAATCGTGGCGTGCAGAGAAGGTCTCGCACAGCAACTGGATTGAACGAAGTAGAGCACGGCTCGAAGGGCCGTGTTCACAACGAACGGCTCGAGGGGCCGTGTTCACAACGGACGGCTCGAGGGGCCGTGTTCACAACGGACGGCTCGCGGGGCCGCGCACAGCGCTCGCACGGGCCACAAGCGCGCGTGCTACAAAAACTTGACAGCCATTTGAGGCTTGGTAAACGCAGCGGGCTCGGGCGGCTCTTTTTTGACAGGTCTCCGCTGGTAACATCGATTGGACCGTGGGCGCGGCTGGTCTGTCGTGAATAGCAAGGCAGACTGATCAGGGCAGGACTGGGGAGGGAAGTTCTCGCCAGCAGCAACATTCACGAAAGCACACAGCTTAATCTCACATACAGTATGTTAGGAATAACATACTGCATGTACACCATGACATCAATGTGTATTAGTCTCATATACACAAGTTTAAATAATTAGAAACATTTCAACTAAATTTAAAAATTAGCACATGCTGAATGCATCTTAATTAACTGAGTAGTAGAAGAAATATTTATGTCTAAGCATTCATTGTAGTACACGTAAAAAAATACGGAAGAGGGAATCCCCGTTAGGCTGACACTAGGAGGCTCCTGTCAGCGAAAGCACCTGGCCTACAGCAAGCAGCGTGGCCCATGAGACCGCTGATAGAAAAAAGTACAGGAAGCGAGCGGCCGTCGCCCCAAATTGCTCCAACAAAATTATCGGCCGTGTGGAAATTCAATGAGGACGACTCAGTGACGGCAAATTAATTAATCTGTCATGGAGCCATCAAATTGTGCAAATAGTGAGAGGAAACTCAAGATAAGAAGATCGGTCCAAGTGCGGTAGCCATCTGACATCCGGGCTCCGTCTCAGGCACAACTGAAGGCGTAAGTGCCGAGCTTCCAGTCGAAAGTATAAGTTACTTTTCTAGCCCCTTCACAGCCTCTGCTTATTACGATCACCGATGAGACGTCACTGACGACCAGCATCATACAGAAACTGACATTTTTTACGTACTTGAGCGAAGCATTTCGGAAAAAGTTGTGCGCAAAAAACTTAATCATTGACGGATTGAGTGCGACAGAAATACGTCCATGAACAACACTCCAATCCTGATGCTGTATTGGGCTACTTGAAATTTTACTCACCTCGTCGCCCAGCACAGGCATGTTTATAAGGTATAGAATAGAACCTAAAGTTAAAACAAGGATAGCAAAATATGAAGGCATGCATAAACGAAAGTTAAGCAAGAAAAACACAATATAATACACAAGCTATGATATACGGGGAGTAAAGTGGCGTCCGAAGCAATTGATTTCCATAATAACTGAATTCACAATTTTAAATGTACGAAAAGTGCTGACTTTTCTTCTAAATTAAATGATACTCTCCATATAAGACTACGCACAACACGAACAAAATATTCCATGAAAAGATACCCAAATTTTCATTGAAAATATAACCACATTGCAATACAAATCATGTTCCTTACAGATATCTAATTTCCGCTCTGTACACAAATAATTAGTTCAAAAGATGAAGCAGTTACGAGCGCGTTAAGAGGGCAAAATGGAGTATGCAGCAACACACACAAAGTAAATAAGTGGAGGAAAAAATTGCTGCAAGAGAAGAAAAAAAGAATAAGCAAATCAGAATGACAAACTGAAGCTTACTAACGCAGGAACAATGCAACGCAAAATTTTAAATAGCTTGTATGAAACGCACCGACGTGAACTATTAAACTATTAGCTTCAAGCTCCCCATCCACATGAAAAGTGATCCAAAGAGAACAACAACAAGAGATCAATTCGTACGTACGTAAGAAATTGTGGAATCTATGCACACGTATGTGCGTATATTTCACACATTACTCTCAGCGCATAGAAACATCAAACTATTAAAAAAAATCATAAAAAAGGCAAGAACAAGTAGAGAAGCAAAGTCGGTACGAAAGACAGAAGTCCCAAAAGCCCCAGCTAAAGCTGAAGTAACCCAACAAAGTTCCCCGAGGACGCCAGTTCCTATAGCATGGGACAGTCGAGCCTAACTAACCTAACCATATTGCCTATGGTATATCATATGCCTCCTAAGGGACGCACTAACGTTATTCGAATAAAATGTTTCCGCAAAGAAAAATAGCTCAACTGAAAAGCTGAGAAATAGGATTGAGCTCTAAAGTATTCACACTAAGAATAATGAAGCAGGATATTTTATCACGGAGAAGCGAAGGGTTAAAATGTAAAAAAACACGATAAATGAGTGCAACGATAAGAAACAAAAGAGATTCCGTAAAAACATAATTAACAAGAACCATGTGCATTTAGAATTTGTTAATTACACTCTGCTCGGTAGGGGCCGACATTTTTACATAGTCATAAAACAATAGGTAGACCTCCTAACCTATTATTTCCATAGTTATGCCCGGTAAAAAGTTTTTAACTGTTTTTAGAGCGAGCGAAGAGATTTTGAAGGACATTTAGTGTGGTTTCATATCTTACAGCCAATAATCCATCAACCAAAAGTCATGATTGAGGCTAGCAATGGGAAGTGCAACCTGTAATTCCTCCTGACGCCCACCTTTACGCCGGTATCAATGTGTGGTCAGCAATCTATCCATCATAGCTGTAGATGAACCAGTCGGGGTTCCTAATGCGAGTGATTATCTGTTGGAAACCCCACGGTTATAAAGATTCATACCCCAACAGTAGCATGAGTAATGAAAACCCAAAGAAACTTTGCTCAAGAAGAAATCCATACGTCCAATCTTTTCGTATTCGGAAATCATGCGATGGAAATACGATATTCTAGGGAGTTGGTAGAAAACAGGAAAAAGGTTATTATTTACTGGATTAGAGTTTATTTTATAAAAATCAAAAGTTTCAAAAGGCATTGAAAACAAATGTCATTTTAATGGCCAATCGAGGTACAGTTATTTACCATAAACATGATTTCAGAGTAGGAAAAAACTGTAATATACTAGCAGAGAAAGCGAAACGTAAAGAATATTAAAAATATCGGAGATATTAAACTAAACGTTTTGTAGAATAGGGGCATACGTAGGGCAAGATATACAACATATAGGTTTAGCACCAAAAAACTTGTGCTTAACATGCAGGATACAAAAAGAAATAATAAGAAACCAGGTATGAGAACAAAAAGCTGATAAGAGATGCCCTTCAGCCCTGGTAACTCTCATAGGGGAAGCAAAGCACACCCAGGGAACATCCTCACAACGCGTCAGGCCTCAGAAAAGGAGCACCGAACTTAAATCTTTGAAACGCTATCAACGTGAGCACTTGAACTTCACTAAATCTGAATTAACACAAAGTCCATCTAAAACACGATAACTCGGTGCAAAATGAATCACACCTAATAGTCCAGTTTAGCGGTTAAAGGTATATATAATGTACTTTATGTACATAGAGACAAGGAAGCAGAAAGAGTGCAGCGTATGTGTATAAGATACCAGAGGACGGCCATGGGTGGCCGGGACCAGAACGACCATCAAGCTGTGGGTGGCCGTCACTCCAACACAACTAAAACAATCCTACAAGCATCGGGAATGCGAGACCTGTTGCTTTTAGAGCGATTCTTTCCATGGCAACCGCGCCACACCTGCGAGGCTTTGATGACGCGAAAGTTCACTGCATTGAAAGAATGCCGCCGAAGAACCACTGAACACACAGCGGTCAGAGAGGCCAGGGCATGCTTTAAAAATTCGGGCACGAACATCCCAAGACGAGCTTTCTGACATTCTGTATGCACAGCCTCGCTTGCGCGAAGCGTTGGGTGCCGAAAAGAATCCACTTTATGCAGCTCCGAACACAAAAAAATTTACCAGACAATTTTGCAGATTTATCGTGTATGCCTTCGACTGAACATAATGAATACGGTGCAGACCGAACTGAACATTCTCGAGAATTAAAAATAAACAAGGTTACAAGCATGGAATGCTTCTAACTTTACAACAGAAATAGCGACAGTTGGAAGCATGGATACACTACGACGTGCTCAACTCAATGCTGAATGCTGTGTCTATGCCTAACCTAAGGGCATTTCTTTTTAAATTGTTGATGAATTAATCTGCTATTTAGCAATAAGCACGAAAATTATTTCTCATCAAATGCGAATGATAATTAACCCCCTATTATGTTAACTTTCGACAAGGGAACTGTTCTCAAACTACAAACACGAATACAACGGGACCACAGCCAACTATTTTCCCGTAAGCGCTTCAGAAATGCACAAACGCAGAGAAATGCGCGGTCAGCAAACAACATCGAAAGGTTTCTTGAGGTAGATTGATGGAGGAATAGAAAACCCAACTGCCCTGAAGAACAAAAGAAGGTAAAACTTCCTAATCAAATGGAACACAAACTAGAAAAAAAGAACTTCGCAACCAGCAAAACAGGCGAGATGTTGTTTGGGGGCACCCTCGAGCAGCAATTATGAAGTATTCAAGTTAAACTGACGAGGCCAGGCAATTACCGGAGCACTTCTGACAACACCTCTTGATGGAAACCAGTATAGCTCAAAAGAATAGGAATAAACCAGAACTGCTCGTACTTTAGAAATATTAACATAGTTCCTAAAAGAACAGAGAATGAGTGATATCGGGCAAAGTTCAAGTCTCCAGCACCTTATCCACGAGATTCTCGAATCATTTCGATCATGAAGACCATCATAAAATTAAAGGGCGCAGTAAAGAAGAAGACGACGACGCTCTCAAGGCTTAAATGACTTCATGGATACACGATCATACCAGGCGCTTGTTATCGAATTTAGGCAACTATGAATATCTCGACGAGTCGCGTTCAAACAAGTATGCAAATGCACCATAAATTAAAAAGGCCCGGAGCTTAAGAGAGAGCACATGAAGCAGGGTTATAATCATGTGTTCTATGCTAGCGGTGTTGAAGCAACGAGGCGCAGATGCTTGGTTGACGCTTTATGGCGAGGTCGCAATCTGCTCAGTAAACACGCTCGTCTAATGGTACACCGCGAGACAAAACATGATCGAGCGCTCCATGCACCCGCTGCACCGATCAACCTCCGGTTTGGAGGCGGCCGATATCCGAGCGTGTGAGACGGGCCTCCAATACACTTGATCCTGCAACGTATCGGACGGGCCTTCAATACACATGATCCTGCAACGTATCGGACGGGCCTTCAATACACTTGATCCTGCAACGTATCGGACGGGCCTCCAATACACTTGATCCTGCAACGTATCGGACGGGCCTCCAATACACTTGACCCTGCAACGTATCGGACGGGCCGCCGATACTTTATCCTGTGATGATGCAATATCCGCACATTTGACAGCGTACGTTTTAAGCCGAATTGATCTTTCAAATACAGGACGGACCTACAGACGTACTTTTTCCAGCAGGCTTCACGTAACAGGTCTTCGACAGGTTTAAATTTTAATGTATGAGATGGGCTTTAAGCAGACGGTACTATAAGGTGCTAGTGAAAAACTTGCAATATCAGTCTAGTATAGTGCATAGGAAGTGCCTTCATTAGACGTTTACCTATGAAAAAGACGACTTTTCTACAAACATATTTTGCAATCGTTTGGAGAATCTCTTCACAAAAAAATTGAGCACCAAAATGCTAGAACACGAGTTAAGTGAGTTTTAGGTTTCAAAGTACACAAAAAAATTAAGAAAACAATTTTAAACTGGATGGAGCGGGTTTCCCTGCAGTTTGGACTCAAATCTTTTCCAAGTACAGAATACAACAGGGCTTCAGAAAAGTTGATATTATGTTGTGTCTTCTTATCTGAATCAGTTACTTAAAAATAATGGAGAGCGTAACAGGTTTTTTACGAAACTGATCACACGTTACTGAACATGTGAACTGTTTTCTGTGGCCTCGATGACAAAACGTGCATCTAAGAAATTTCAGCCTGCAAGGTCGGACAACACACGATACAGGCGTTAGGTTATACTTGTCTTGGATATTGTAGCCCTCAATAAATATTCCTGTGTGCGAACTGCGAGTAAACCAAACGAAAATACAAGAAATAAACGATAGGTCACAGATTCTTCAGGAAGTGCATCCTGCGCTGGCGTTTGATCCCGCTCATGCAATACAGGTGACAAAGCAAAGCAAATCCAACCGTACGCTACCGTGTAACACAGTAAGCGTTGGCAAAGCCAGTAATGATTTATGAGTATAATTGTTGTGAGTTGATAATACTTTCATCCAGGAAGATTATGTCACAAAAATTACTTGCAGATAAACATCCATCAATAAAACGGCTGATGACAGTAATAATTGTGCGAATGCCAAAAGGCTTTTACTTATATTTATCTGGCTATGCTACGGCCGATACTCAAAATTATGTGACTGCTATTAAAATCATTGGACGATGATGCAACACAGTGTTATGGTCGAGTCATCACTCACAGCTTTTTGTACTGGCAGGATTGTTAAATATTCCTGATAAGCTTTCAAATTTAAAATGATCATTGCTCAATAAACACAGCTCAAACTTGGAAAACCTCATAACATGAGAAATCAGTTGTCTCTGAATGTCGATCATTAATTAACCGGCAAACGCAAAAACTGAATTTCTGGCAAGGCTGATGAGTTTAGAGTACGATACATCAAAGTATTAGTACAGATTGTAGTACAAGGTAGTAGTACAGAGCAAAGCTTTAGTGACTTCGACTATGTCGCGCCGAAAGAGAAGGAGCCATTTAGTATGGACTCTAGAAAACGAAGATCTGTGCACAAGGTGTGTTCCCACACAGGGTCTTCCTGCAAATAGAAACAGCAAGTTAAGAATGAAGAGGAAGAAAACAAAAGGAAGTGATAACGAAAGAGTGTGAAAATGTAAAAAAGCAAAATGGGTACGAAAGGTAGAAGTCTCGAAGGCCGACCTATAGCTGAAATAAGCTAACAGTGCCCCCCCGGGTAGCCAGTCCCCATAATATAGGATAGATAAGACTAACTCACCTAACACGCTCGCATATTTTATGCCTCCTGAAGGTAATACGTCTAATAGACAAAACAAATAGATTTCGTCACGTAGAAATTGTGGTATGTTTCTTAAAAACCCTGAGTGTTTCAGTTTAAAAACTGAAAAATAGATATAAATGGAATGGGACCAATCAAAAGCACGTATACTTAAATTTATCAAAAGTACCACCGTGATAATAACACATCGAGTTAAGATAAAACACGACCGAATTTTGCTTTTTTCAGCATGAAATACGCTACAAGACAAACTTTGAAAATCTTCAAATTAGTTAGTGACCACGTTTCATGTCGCACAGATGTGTCATTTTTCACAAGCTCAAAGAAAATATGCGAGTAGTTAAGTTTAATTAGCGTAGCTCTAAAACAGGTAGCGCCAGTACTG
The DNA here is from genome assembly GCA_014899125.1 of Orchestia grillus. Taxonomy (NCBI): domain Eukaryota; kingdom Metazoa; phylum Arthropoda; class Malacostraca; order Amphipoda; family Talitridae; genus Orchestia; species Orchestia grillus. The sequence goes on from VOMN01043860.1 coordinate 65,110, forward strand.
AGAGTCCCTACTTGAATTTATGTTATTGTCGTCCGAAATTGCAGTAAATTTGGGCTGATGATACGGTAATCGATCAAAATTATTGTTCATTGCGTAAGATATCTAGAGATAGTGGCATCTTAACGTTAAAAAAACTTATAACTTAAATTATGCCACACGTGTTATACAACAGGAATCTCGTTCTAACGACCAAATGATCTATGGTATCGATGAATTAAACATTGCTGCACCAGAATCAAAACACCGAGGTCAGAACAAAGTATAGGAGCTCAAACTCATGAGACTTTAATTAACTCGATTTCAAACCTTTCAGCTGCTACAAAAAAGGAAGACAAAAGCCCCTTGACACATGAAATACGACAATCCTGGCACTGAACCTCCATAGTCCATCGTTCAGAGCCTCCAGATCACGTGCGAAAGTGAGAAGTTTGCGTCAGCCATGCACAAGCTGGGAAGCCGCGTAAAAGATGACGCTCAGCAAGTGGATATCAACATGGACGACGCGCCTAGGCATCAGAAGCGATTCCCATGCAGTGGCCTCCAGTCCGCCGCTGCTCCACTCGCACTACTACACAACTTGAGTAGAAGAAAGAGTCATCGCGCCGCTCGTTTTGAAGAACGGCACCGTCTCAGACTTAAAAAAGTAGAGTTTTACATTGCACCTTCTTTCTCTGCGACAGTGCTCTTCCTGGTTTCATAATGAACAGGAGAGAATTTATTGTCTTGTGAGTCCGAAACATAAATATATCAATAACGGAGGTTTACGGATTAGATAAGGTTATTAGATTGGTTAAAGCTTCCCATCCACATAAAATATGATCCAAAGAAAACAAAAAGAAAGGACAATTTATCATGGACTGTAGAATACATGGAATCTACGCACAGGTGCGTTTCTACGTAAAATTCCCCGAACATAGAAACAGCAAGCCAAGAAAAAAGAAAAAGAAACGGTAAAGAATTATTAGCAAAGTCGGCATTAGAACGGAAAGTAGTAGTGGCAAGGATAGCAGCGCTTTAGTAATTCAGACTAGCTCTCACCGAAAGAGAAGGGACCATTTAGTATGAATTTTTGGCAACGGGTAATTTTTTCACAAGGTATGTTCCCACATGAGATTCCCTGCGCATAGAAACAACAAGTTAAGCAAGAAGAGAAAGAAAACATGAAGACTAGTCAGAGAAGACGGCGTGAAAATGGAAAGAACCACCTAAGTGGGTACGAAAGATAAAAATCCCGAAGACCTAAATAGAGCCTAAGTAACCTAACAGTTTCTTTCCCGGGACGCTAGTCCCCATAGCATAGGATATACAAACCTGGCTAAGCTAATCTTGTTGCTTATGGCTGATTCTATTTCACCTGAGGGGAGTGTTGGTTTACAATATCAAAATACACCATCACATACATTTGGTTACAATTTTTCATTTACATGTTTTTTTTGCATGCGTATGTATGCGTCTACCCAGGTACACGTTCTTAAAAACAAATGAATAGTAAAACAAAAATGGGTGAAAATATCTTAAAAGAATTAGATGTGTACTAAAAGTTTATAGCACAAACAATTGTAATATGCACAAACAATCATTTCATTCATTCCAGATACTGAAGATGAGCGTAGAATTGCTCGAAAGCTAAATACTGTTAACAAACATCTAATTCTATAGAGATGTTTTTACCCACTTTTGTTTTACTAATCAATTGTCGTTTACGCTTCTCTAAACTTAAACTTCTTACAAACAACAGAATGAAAGGGTATCAACAAGCTTGCAAAAACTTCGTTTTACATAACGGACGAGCCAACGATGGATCACGGTAGTCTACCTAGACGCACTCTCTTGAGCGTCCGACAAATTTGCGCCTTTTCACGGTTGTCTGGCGATGACATCGCAGTCCGCAGCGACAACCACGAGGCCGTCAGGTGCAGCCGCGTCCCCGTCAGCATTAGTCTGCCTGGGCGTCGTACTCAGCCTGGGCACGTGGGAAACCTCGTGCAGCACCAGAGGCTCCCACAGCTTTTATTTTGTACGCACTTCTCATGATTACTCATCGAGTTTTTATTTTATTTCTCACATCTTACTAAAATTACCGTCAATCATAAATATGGTGGAAAAACTTTGAAAAAATAAATCAGTATAATCGACTTAGACTATATAGCTATAAATTATACTCCAATTGCAAATAACTTCTAACAAGAGAGTCCAAATGACGCATGGTCAAAGTAGATAAAGAAAAAACTCACCAGAAACTATGTTATCAATAAATCAAAAGGAATATTCAGCTTTTAAATATTAATATCAAAATTTGATACTATTTTGTAAAAGTCATTCTACATCAAGCAATTAAAATTTACTTGACTGATCTGAAAGAACATAAATAAAATTTAAGGTATGTGTTTACCTTTAATTAATATATTTTAAACTTCTAAAATCAGCGATTAAATGGTCAAAGCCAGGCACATTACAATCATGAAGGGTGTTTCCTAACCACTGTGGCGACCGTGAGATTGAAATTCGCACGCTAATTCAAGAACAAGGTAAAGCGTCTTACGACACAGATCGAGACTTACGGTTTGCACACATCGACACGACTTCTCTTCATCACCGCAGACTCGTCGCAGACAACACTAACTGTGGGGCACTGAGGCTACCCTAGCTCAGTTTTGGAGCCAGCCCAAGTTAATCAGGAATCAGATATTTTATTATAGATACGAACTATGCTGACCCTATTAATCAAGAGGTATAAGGTCTCACGGATATAAAATAACGCTATAATACCACATGCAAGCAGCTGAACATAGCTGATGAAGCGGCCGTCAATGAATGCAAAATGTAAACTATGAAGTGCAGGGCGTGTCCGAGACGCACAAATGAACCTGGCGAGCAGCAACGGGACGCTGCACGCACGGACTCTTCTACAATCAAGACCAGAGCTGATTCTGTGAGCAAAAAATGTACAAAAGAAAACAAACACATCCCTACTAAACAATTTGTGAACCATAAATCAAGCACTGCTAAAAGCACTGTCGTAAGCTATCATACTGCACTGATAAAAACCCAGCAACCTCAGAATTTGGGAGGTTCGAGAAACGCTACCAAATTCCGCAGCATTGTCAATCTAATATACATTTAATAATTGAAAAATTCCTTAGAAAGAATAATGTCTGATATGAGAGCATTTTGAGGAGAGCCTCGAAAAGCGACCGCAATATCTCTCGATCAAATTACGGCAATCGACGCCCCGCTTAACCACACATCGCATTAGACGCAAAAGAGCTCATTAAAATTCAACACGAGCTTCATGAGCAGCCATAGCCGGCGTCCGCGAGAAAAGAAAAAGTCAACATTACAAAGATAATGAGTGCTGAGATCAGTATGCCGGGGAGTGGTAAATAAATAAGCTCCGAGTCTTACCAGACAAGGCCTTTACATGCCAGTAGGCGAGATCATGAAACGGCCAAGCAAGGTCTCATGTGCGAGGGAAGCACCTCTAACACTTGCCCTTGTTACTCAGGCATCGCCAAATTGTAGTTCACCAAGCGCAATTTGTTCTTGCTCGAATAATGAAACTTTCAGTTTACGTTCGCATCCTCACAGCAGGAACATATTCAACGCGATCATTCGTCTCGAACGGAATTACCAATACATTGGCAATTAAAATCTATAGCGAACAATTACCAATACATCAGAAATTAAAATCTATAGCGAACACCAATAAATACGGCAAACCTATGATAGAAATTAGACTCATAATAACATAGAAAGTTTAAAACACGGTCAAAGTAGAGCTTGAAAACTGAGCATAATCTATTTCTACTGACTCATCGCTTTCAAAGCTGTGTAGCATTTTCACACTAACAAATTTCCAAACATTTCCAACATACAAGTCTACTTTGATTAAAATAATTTATGAAAATAAAATTCAATACACCGAGGTTTTTGGGAGTCGAATGTAATTTCGAAACACAAACATTAACAACTAAACTAGATAATAAATATTTAAATCGAAATTACAGCTTAAGTCGCGGAAATGTGCTATGTAACAGGAAGTCAGAGCTATCGAGTTTTATCAATATGCTCATTGAAACTAATTTATGCTACTAGTAAAACCCGCCAATATCACTTCTAGGCGTTCAAAAACAACCTACAATGTAAAAAAGGTATGTACGTTAATATTTTGTTAGTACTGGTAGGAATGTAAGAAATGCATAATTACAATAAAATACCATATAATTTAATGTATCACATCACAATAATGGAATAAAGTAAAAATAATTACTTGACACACAAAAAGCTTGAATAATAACGACCGTCTTTCACTCAATTTTCAATTTAGGCTATTTGATTGGCAATAACTCATTAACAATTATATTGCAGTAGCCAATCTGTATCTCACAGTCAACATTGAAATTCATAAGTAACTTGTTCAAGCACAGCTAAAATACGTGACACTGTCAGTTGTTTCCAAGAAATTTTAAGTGCAAATTACAACGTCTGCGGTCAGTAACCTTCATATAATCACCCTTATGCAAAGTACGTTATCGCATCGTACGTACACTCGTAAAACACTCGTACTTTGAGGCTCGTAACTACATCTGGCCTTGGAATAGAAAGTGCTTCTTTGCAGAGGACAAGGAAATCTATTTTACATTTTTTGGAACCCAATTCTCCACAAAAAGAAATTTCAAGAAGACAAAATGAAGGGTAACTCCCTTTAGGGTAGTTTTTTGGTCGCTGCTCTCTAAACAACTTACACTCGGACACAAAATTTGCACGCATTAACACCTTCGACATCTCTGGCGTTTACCCTAAACTTGGATTCATATCTAAGTCGTGTAACGCAAGGTTAAAGTCGTGAGAGGAGTTCCAGCGCTGCTTCCTAGATGGTAATCCAGCATTCGTCTTCCATTCTAACCATTCACAAACGTTCTAAGATCTGATTTTCATAGTCAAATGGTGGATATAATAGTGATGATACGTGATAGATTCAAATGATATGGTGGAGATCAACTGAAATTTTACAAGACAATGAAGATGTTACTCCGGTCAGATAAAATAGAGGGAAACTCTTCAATTCACTCCTGTATAAAGAAGCATAGACGTCAAAACACGATCAGAAAGCGAGTGACTGCAGAGTAAAACAGCATTTAAACAAACCTAAAAAACTAAATGCAATAAAAATTTGTTATCGATAGGTCTCTTGAACTTACGATGAGCCACATGACACACATTGAAAAGGAAAAAGAATCAACCGACGTAATAAAACGGCCAGTGATGTCGTTTATGGCGCATTCGTGATCAAAATATTCGCACAGTAAGACGGTCGAAAGCTTTGAAACAATCACAGGAAATATCTTGCAGTTCACCGCATCATTCGAGATTCGCAAGCTCTAATTACGAGCCAAATTGACCAACATAGCTAAAATGAAACGATCGAGTTGTGAGCACACAGCTGACAACAATGCACGCACAGGAGAATCATTCGTGCAACGAGGGTACACGAGATGGAATGGAAGCAGAGAATAGAAGCCACCCCCACTGATGTATCTATTAGAGATTTAAGTGCTCGGGGAAGCCCTGCTGCGCCGGTGAAAGCTCTCTAAGGCGGCACCAAGCCACACAAGCAGACCGCAGCCCGGGTGACCGAGAACGAGCGGCTCCCACCATCGCTCAAACAAGCGCGCTACAAAGAATACGCAAGCGCTCATTATCGCTTCACTTTATGATGATTTCATTCTTAAAAGGCGCCACGAAAATTGTGTCGTACGTCAAAGAGGGTGCAGTTAATACACGCAGAAAGTATCGAAGAATAACCACACAGCTCATTACCGCTTCATTTTATGATGATTTCATTCTTAAAAGGCGTTGGCCAAATTGTTCCCTACGTTAAAGAGGGTCTGGCTAATAGGGTACACACATTTAGAAAGTTGCAAAGAATCAAGCTGATTTGCATTTTTTATGAAAATTTCATTTTTTACGGTGTCACGAAAATTTGAATGGACGCAGGAAAATGTAAGAGTATGTTAACATCACAGACGGTGTCGAAAAAATCCCAGAATAACTCAACTTCTAGTCATTATATTCCCCAGGTTCCCTTGAAAATGGTATCATCCTCTGCAATTGTATAATAGCGAATTTGCGCTTCGTTTTGTAGCAATTCACCCGGCGTTGTGTCTCTTAATTGTGGCGTTTGGCCCCTTAATTTTGCTAAGGCGCTGATAATTCCTACGTGGTTTCCAAAGCTACCACGTTTGGGAACCCAGGATACTAACGAAAAGTTAACAAGGTTGGTTGTGGTCTCAAAGCATACACCATAACATTCAAACTTCCATTTTCACGCGTCCTGATCTTGTGATTTAACATCACATCCACTCGAGTTGAACCACGAGTTAACGTGTCGCGAATAAATTTCGAATGATGGCGTGGAATCATTTCATTGTTTTGGATTCAATAAAAAGAAACAAGAAATTAAATTTTCTTTAGAATAGTGAAGCTAAAAGATCTTCAAAAAATTTAATATTTGAAATTGCTAATAAATTATTTAATAAACAAGCAGAATCTCAACCCCGAACTGTGAGAAAATATTATGCCTTCAAAGAAATGTGGTTGAGAATTACTGCTAACGAATGTTTAGTTTCAATTGATCCTCTTGTTTCAATGTCTCTATGAGCATTTATATTTAGACCACATGCGATCATCCCTCACCAATATAATGCAGTGGAACAGAAACAAGGTCACTTTTGTCACAGGTTGTACATTTAATAACGCTACCTCCAAGGTCACTTTTGTCACAGGTTGTACATTTAATAACACTACCTCCACAAAAAATAAGAAAAGTATTAGAAGAGTAATGACTCCGATGTATCTACACATAAGTCTTAGAACAGACCCTTGTCACAGACGTAGCTGATAGTGGAGCTGGTCGCTAGAGACACCCAAACGCCTGAGGTTTGTTTACAATTTTTAGAGACCAATCGCATTTAAAAGCAAAGCTACTTTAATTTACAGTTACATTTCACCGTTAAGCGCCTCCGTAATTGCATACCATTAACCATTGATGCAAGATCGGCGGAGCATAATTTGATAAGCATACAAAATGATTCAAAATATTTCGGTAACTTTGAGGGGAGTACACTTGACTGGAATCATGTACATGGTAAGAAATTTATTTTCACTAAGACTACAGGACATTTACTTCCGAAAGAATGCGCAAAAGTAAAGACAATATTTTAAAAGATTGGGATTAAAGCATGAATAGTCTTTGTCGGAAAATGACATGATTGAGAGGTAAATATCGCTTCTTAAGATAGAAGAAATGAAATGGATATAAAGCGACAACCCTGAAAAACACTGCGAGCATTCTATTTGTACTCCAAAATCGAGAAACATTCCCATGGGAAGTGATGCAAACTAAAGACAGCTATCCAGAAGAGATTTGAGAAACATCTCCGACCTCAAATTGGAACCTAAATGAATACTTGAGCGGATATTGACATCAGAGAAGGACACATTTTGGAGGCAGATCGCCTGGACAGGGTCAGTTGTGAGTAGGAGGAAAGTGATGAAATTCAGAGGCGAGCATAGGCTGCTTGAGTGGGGCCAAACAGCTCGCTCATTAGACGAGTCGGAGGTAGCTTATCCAAACACTCGCTGAGGGGGACCTGGTCTCCCGCTGCGCCCGGGCTCCGATCACCACACACTCTTTACCGCCTACCACGCGCCGCTTATACAATCCAATACCCCAAAAAATACAAAGCCCCCAACTCAAACAACGCACAAATTAAAGCGATTCATTGAACAAACGAAATATGAGAGTCCGCATGGTTGAAAGCATTTGAAGCTGACCATGAAATGCGAGACGGTGGTAGTAGTGTAGAGTAGGAATACGTCCGGCGACCTGGCGCGATGGACAGCCGGAGTAGTCTCACTGACAGACCGGTTCTGTAGCCTCTGTGAAGCCTATATGCTTCTCTCTCCTTTCTACCGTAAAGGGCGAACAACCGACTCCTTATGATGCAAGTCCTTGTCCAATGCAAGCTTCCTATCAACATTACAAATAGACCGTTTTACAATCCAGATTCAAAACAAGTTTTCACCTCACGTCGCCGTGTAGCTTTAAGCATAAACGTACCCACAATATCGGTCGAGCAAACTTGTTAAAATATTATAGCTCTACGGTACCTCCACTCCACTTTACACGGCTACAGACGATCGGCAAATTGAAGTGGAGAGCAACTTACTGTAAAAGTACAATGTAATTATCACGATGCAAGAATATTTTCTAATATTTGAATAACACGCAATCGAAACTATTATTGTTAACAATGAAATACCTCTTACAGTTTCATTCGTCTTTTTTTAACACATAAGACAAGGTAGCTTTCCGTATTGTTACGATAATAACTATGGAAGGAAGAAGTGGAATAACATAATCATTTATTAGAATGCGAAGTCATACCCTTAAAAACTTGGGCATTACTTTCATGTAGCATCTGATGATATTGATGTCAAGCCCCCTCCGTTATACGTGGGAAAGAAAAATGTTAACAGGCAAAGAATGACGCTAACAGCTAAGAAAAATTCGAGCAAATTTTGAACTTAGAGTTCGCTAAACCAAACAATGTTTTTTAGAAGATTTCAGTTTCATATTTCAAGTAGTTTAATTACAATTTTAACGGTAAAACTTCATGCATTTCACCCCCACTTCAGCACGGTTGTACGCTTTTATTTTGAAGAGCCATGCAGGTGAAAATGAAGCGCCATTTTGTTTCAGCATTATTGCACACAAAATTCCAGAATTTCACCCAAATTGAAATTTGAGTGCTATTGTGAAGGTCTAGTATTCGAGTTGAGCAGCGGTTGTATTCCGTAATTAGAAGTGCGCTTCTGGTACCCACAGAAGAGGTCCTTTACGCATCATACCATTTTGGCGGGCTTCGCCGATAAATTTACTAGTTATTTTTTACATAAATGTGAAATTTATAATAAAATTCGAGTAATGTGAAAGTGAATGGAGTAAAAACAATTTACGATATCATTATCATAACTTCGTATAAGAAATCGAAGCAAACGTGAATTTGAGCATCGCATCTTCTCATAAAGTGTTTCGACGATTGACGGGAGTATCTTAAGGAAACAAATAATTGCACATTCAAGTTAAACAGAAACTTCATTGCACGGCACATAGGGCTCATCCGTAAAAAAATAAAATATTAGAGGAAAGAGACGACCATCGAAGTAGAAACGACACAGAAAAAAAAGAAAATGAATCTCAGAACATACGGCCGCATACGTCTGTATGACCGATTTTCAGTAGCACAAAATTACAAATGAAATATATTCAACTCACTACTACAATAATTCAATTCGAGAAAATCTTCCAGCATTTGCTGATGAATCAGAAAAGAAATACATAAACTTGAAAAAAATGAGCAGACTTACCTCGCGTTAACATGTCACGTTACACAACTAATATAAAGCGTGGAAAAGTATCCCTCGATAACGACTTTAAAAATCAAAGCACGTACCTCGAGACCACAAAAAACTTGCCTGCAAAGACGCCTTATTGAAAACTAAGAGCTAACCAACTCGGTGAACATAAACGAGTACTGACCTCGAGGTCGCACTTGCGGTACTCAGGGTCGTCCTCGTCCACCTCGAAGTAGAGCTCGGAGGCGGTGATGGAGACCGTGCCCGGCACCACGAGGCCAGGAGCCACCAGGCGGGCCCGCGTGCTCACGTTCACAACACCTGCACACGCCGCCGTATCGTCACATGTTCTAGGTGTTTTCTCCTAGTTTACATTTATAGCCACCTGGTCGATAACGATCAAATATTCGACGACGATATCCGCGCTTGGGCGGCCAAAATTAAAAAAAAATTATACATGCTCCAGGAGAGGAGCTTTACCGGAAAAAATTGAGGTGACAACCTTAATACACCTCTTCTGTAAGCGTTATATTCTGATGCAGAATAAATCTCCTTTGCCCAGCGTAATTAATATGACTTTATTGTAGTAATTCTGAAATATTACAATCAATGCTTGCAAATGAGCATAAGAATGTCGTCATACTATCTATAACAAGTCCGAAAAACTAAACTAAATCAAAACCGCCTGTGAAGCAAGATACCTGTGAGGTCAGCATCGAGGTCGCGGTCGTCCTGCGTGAGTTCTGAGTCGTCGAGCAGGTCGGGACTCTGCAGGGTTTGCTGCTGCTGTCTTCTCTGGGCCGCGAGCTGCGTGTGGAACTCCTCTCGGGCCTTCAGCGTACCAGGGAAAAAATAGCAGGGAATGGTGAACAAACTTTACCAACAGCATGAAGCATACCAAGGAGGCGCAATATATAAGGCAAACAATCATAAGGACTAACAAATTTTATGAAAAGCATAAAATATACTGAAGAGATGAAGTCTATCCAGTTAGATGAAATGTATACCGGCGAAGAGTCGGAGCCTTCAAGGAAACCTATAAATGTACGGATGAAGAATGACCATCAGACAAACCCAAGGTCTATTTGAAAAAGGAGCAGGAATTAATTAACTTGTACAAATATATACGAATAGCTCCATTGAACCTATTTTACTTCAATTCGTAAACTCTGTAACAATCTGTTCATTTCTCAATAATATCGCCCATCAGTAGCAGGGCTTTGTGGAAGGGTCAAGTGCCCGCAGCAGAGTTAAAGTGCTCATAGAGGCGTTTGATGCAAATCACAATGAACTCTTTGAAGGAGCACACGGACAGCAGCAGAGCCAGAGGCAGGTCATGAGCACCCCTTGCAAGCGGCCAGGAAGAAAGCGACACGCACGAGTATTTTGGCGTTGCCAAATCGAGAGCGTAAAGGCAGATGAATGAAAACCGCCAGAGAGAATTGATGCATCACACACCATGTGAGCTTGGCGAGTCGTTCGCGATGTTATGGTAAGAGACCTGAACACAACATATATATAAATACATGCATTCATGTGCATATATATATATGCATTAAAAGTTGATTTCCTCAAACATATATATATATGTTAATAAATATATGTTAATATATATATATATATATATATATATATATATATATANTATATATACATATATGTATTTGAGGAAAACAATTTTGAATGCATGTTCGTTTTATTGTAACATTACAGAATGGTTTACAAAATGTAAAATATCAAAGAGAGTATCGAAACAGTGTACACTGGTATGTCATGCCTACATTTCAGATCTGTAAACTTCAGGTATCAGATGGTGATAATATTCAGCGCGGCTAAACATTATTTTGTTAAATACCCCACACATCAAAAAACGATAATTCAGAATCTAACGTTTAGAAGCTAAAAAGACAAACACAAACGAGGCTGTCACCATTGATGCAGTTGACCTCAGAAGAGTAGAGCGACTTATAAAGTTCTCGGAATTTAACTTTTGCAAACAATACATGAAAACCAGAATCTCTCGAGTATAAGTTAGAGAAAGTTAACTCAGCGGGGCCATCAGAAGAAAAAGTCATATGTAGTTCCGAATCGCTAACATATTTTAGAACACGCAATGAGATGTTCAAAACAAAACGGACGAGTAGCTTGACATGGAAAATGAAATAATACAACCCAGACGTTAACGAAGACTCACAGTAAACCGAGCCTATCCTCGATAAAAAGCTCCAGATAGCTCGTAGTATAAAATTTTATCGCAGCCTATGTTAATGCTATAGTTCTTATTCATTATGAATTTATTGGTTTGTGAAAGGTAGAATTGCATACTTGACCCGAAATATTGTTAGAAATCGTTAAACTGTTTTAGCAAATATCGCGCAAGCCCGAACAATATTAGCTACAAAAAACTCAGTTGATAAAGGTGAGAAAACCAAGAGAAAATACGAAATTCAACGCATCGATTACGATAAAAGCACCATTCTGATAGGCAGCCAGAGCACCTGCATGATGGCGTCCTCCGGAGCGCCATGCTCGAGGGCGGCTTTGAGCGTTGCTTCAGGGTGCGATGACCCGAGAGGGTTAGGCACAAAGCGCTTCCGCCGCCTCGAGTCGTCTTCCCAGCTGTCCAGCTTCCAGTACAAGACAGGCCTGCGGGAATACAATGGCCATTTTGGGTCGTGCAATCTCACTGCTCCAACTTTACTCTTGTTTTCTAGTCTCGCTGGAATTAAGACCCAAAGAAAGTAAAGTGAAGAGTACATGCATCAACCTAGACTTCATTTCATTCATTAGGTGCCGTAGCCTGCCACACAGAATTTCATCGGGGTACTGATACATAATGTCTAAATCACTGGATGCCCACACTGAACACTCAAATTCAAATAGATAATATCGTTTTCAAGTAAAGATATTATACATTTTTAATGAAAAGGTGAAACACAAAAGGTATCACCAGTTTGAAAAGAGTATTTTAAGACACATTTCGAAGAAAGTATTTTGCATTGTAAGTGTCCCACGGATTTTTTTTGCGCACAGCAATCATTTAGGCACGTAATCATGCAATAATCTGTGTGACACGTCAGCAAAATACGTTTTAAAATCATATCTCATTGCAAACAACTGATCTGTACACCCTCTCCTAACTCTAAAATCACACTGCTCTTCTATCACATTATCTGCGGTGTTCTAACCCTACCTAGCAGTCATCATTCCCTGACCATCTAATTAGTTTTTAATACAACACACAACTTCAAATTTTCCTACCCTCATTAGTCGTAAGAAACGGATTAAACTCAGTGTACAATCGTAACAAGTAACACCTAATTGTAATGAAGAATAACAGACATAGGGTTTTCCATCGAACTATAGACGTTTCTGAAACCATAAGTACTGCTTTCGCAATGCAAAATAAGGAGCAGTAGTAGAAGTAGTTGTGGGATAGATTGCAGCGCTTCAGTGACTCAGACTAAGTCGCATCGAAAGAGAAGGGACCATTTAGCATAGACTGGAGAAAACGGGGAATCTATGTAGAAGGTGTGTTACCACACAGGAACCCATGGGCATAGAAACAGCAAGTTAAGAATGAAGAAGAAGAAAAGACAAAAAATAGATGGCGAAGAAGGTATGAAAATTAATGAAGTAAAGTGAGCACGAAAGACATAAGTCATAAGGGCCTATCTATAGCTGAGGTCACCTAGCCCTGCTCCTTTGGGGTCGCCAGTCCCCGTAGCATATGGCACATAAACCGAACTAACCAAACCCTATTTGCCTGTGACATATCCTTAACCCATTGAGGGGAATGGAAAATAACAGAAATAGGGTTTCCAGAAGTACCCCTTTTTGGGCGAGAGTTGTCTGGCGTTGGCGGTAGCGGTGGTGGTTGAGGTGGACTCGCGGCTGGCGAGGATGTTGGTGAGTTTGTCGAGTATTCGCGCGGCGACGACGTTGTCGCGCCTCCGTGCGGCCGTGATGAGGTGATCACACATGCGCTCCTCCTCACGGCGCTCCAGCACCGTCGTCGCACACAGCGACTGACGGAAGGAAGCGTGCGAGAAATATTAACACGTTCCAGGCAATGATGCTATTTTTCCGCGGATAAAACGACCCACCGACGGGTCGTATCGCAGCCGACATGTGAACGTTGTAGCTCTCATTCACTATGTTTTGTTTGTGAAATATACAATTGTATACTTGCCGTAAAACATTGTCAGAAATCGTTTAATCATTTTAGGAAACATCGCGCATACACGAACAACAAAGGCTTCGAAAAAAGTGAAAAGTCACCAATTTGAGGTCAAACACGGGACGCTACGGTATACTAATTCTCCTAATGCAATAAAGAAATAGATGGCAATCGATCGTAAAGCCCTTTGTTTCAAGTAAAGAAATTTTTTAGATGAAGATCCTAGTAATTAATGCAGTTAGAGGCTAATGACTGTTTTACACACGCTGCGTTATTAATATGTTTTAATCCCAGTATATATAAAGTTGTTACCCGACCAAACGATGCGTAAACATAACGGCAGAACAAAGGTAGTTACAGGGATATCCAAGCTTTACAGCGCACACGGGAAACTGAATCCTGATATTTTCAGGATTCAGATTAATGAATCTGATTACTATTGATATTTAGGATAATCCTGAACTCATTTAAGAGTACTGGGAACGTCTCGCCAGGGACTCACCTCAAACTCGGCGTGTTTCAGGACGTCATCCGCACGCATCCTGTTGAGGATAAACTCCGCCTCGTTGGCCACGCGGACGATGTGGTCCTTCATGGCGTGAGATAATAATCTGCAACACAAATGTATTTCGGGAGAAAAGAATATCATATACAACAACACTTAACACGAAAAACATTTAGTCTTAAATATTTCACCCGAATACTGTGAAAGTGGTATCACGTGAAGAATAGCATAGAAGATTGAGTCAGATTCAAAACTGTCGATTTACTGCTGATATTGCATAGTTCTGGCTAATCGAAAATATAAGAATTTTAAACAACTATATTTTGCTGTTTTCGATGCAGGGTCTGACTTGAGAGGGCCAAGATTTCTGCATCATGGGACGCTCGCAGCTAAGCAAATGACTGACGTCACCGTAATCGGTCCGACAAAGGAAGATGACACACTCGGTTGTGATCCATTTCACAGTTCTCGATCACATGTGAATAAGTTGGCCTGATTGGTTTCGTGTCTCACCTTCCTTCGTTGATGAGCTCAATGAAGGCGAGACCTGCGTGTTTCTGCAGCGAGTTCTGCCACTCCTGGGAGCAGAGAAGCATCACCAGCTCCACGACGCTCTGGCTCTGTTTGAAGGTCGTCAGGCCTGGAAATGAGGAGTTATCAGCCATGCTGTCTCTCTCTCCGCGTGAGTCACACAATCATACTAGAGGAGTTTCCCTTTAATTTCAATACAAATGACTTCCGATGTCACGACGAAGTACGGATAATCGATTATGATTAGAAAGATTATGGCGAGTTCGAATGAATAACCGACAAATACACTAGAAAAATTTCACATTCAGTAAAATAATTTTAAAGGTAACACATTCTGCAGGATACTACAAGCCCACACCGAATGTTTGAAACCGGTCACCACAGTTGAGAACGGTGTCACGAAGTAATTAGCATCTGCCTGACGGGACCCGCGAATAATTCGCGGTTAGAACCTTTAAGAGTGGAAGTTTATGATCAAGCTGTAGCATAGATAACGCAATGATCTTTGTATTTATTGATGAAGGATGCGACACACATAGATAGTTACAAGCGTATTAATATATAGATTTGATTTCTCACCCTCGAGCAAGAGTTCCTGCCCATGGGAGCCGACGAGCGTCTTGGAGAGGAAGGGCGCAAAGTCAACCATGATCTCCCTGAGCAGCGGAGACACCGAGCCTAACGCCATCTCGAGCTTCTGGGTGAGCGACGCCTCTCGAGATGCCGCCGGCACAGGCAGTTCCGTGTGCAGGAACGACTGCGGCGTGTATTCATCACAATAAAAATACGGTACCTGAAGCATTCCTAAAACAAACATTCGTGAAAAACATTTTTTATGTTAAGAAACAAATATCTGCTAAGTTTCTGCGATTGAGCTGGTGAATAACTTGTGATCAGTTCAATGGCTCGTGAGAAGTAATTTTTGACGGGAAGAAATTTGTACGACTGGTGAAAAGAAAAACTAAGTGCAATGATAAAACACCGCATATCAGTTGCTTTAGAAATGCAGTAAACACTATCGTGAGCCTCGTACATAAGAATGGGTGCTGACAAAAACGCAATAGTTTAATAATAACTCAGGCGTCGACGAAGTCTGATTACTTGACCGCACGTGCAGTCTTTCGCTCAATTTTACGCTGATTTCCGATCGTTCCATTAATATACAAGAAAGGTATAACTTTTCTATGATATAAGAATGACGTAGTTACAATAACCATGAGTTGGAAATCATCACAACTTGAAAACGAGTAAAAATTAACAAATTGCACATTGCGCTTAATAAGCTTCTCAGAAAAGACTTAAAATTTCTCTTGGTACAAATGGAAAATCATTTAGTAATCTCTCAGAAACGCAGTAAGGCAGGTTAACAGCCTCATTCAGTCGGAAACATAATGAGACGAAAGCAGTGTAGTCACCTTGATGTGGAGGTCCTCCGGTCGATGCTGATGCACTGAGGTGAGGTCGGGGATGTTGGTAGGCGACGACAGCACGGAGATCTGACCTGGAGCAGCGCCATAGTCCCCCACTTCTGTGTCAGCAGTAAATAATAGGCACAACGGCTACACGCTTAAGGATGTTTTTGCTTGTGCTCACATTTTGATGGGCTATAAATACAAAATTTATGAGTTCATAACTGTTTACTTTCGCTCATTTAAAAAGATCAACAATGTTAACTCTTTACCAACTAAAAGGACCTTAAGGTTTGGTTTCATCAGGATGCTGCTGGTTTTTCGTGAAAAGTTGAATGCAACCTGATTTCATACATACATGTTCACACGCATGTAGCAAGTTTTTCTTACACGCTAGATCTGCCACAAAAAATAATTTGGTCGGTAAAGGGTTATGAGTTGAGAAGTTCATCTTGTAGCGAGAAAAAGGAAAACAAAAACACATACGAAGATAACTTGAACGAAACATGAAAAAGTTCAATAATACTGAAATACATGAGAAGAAAAGAACGGAAAGAAAGTGGTTTTAATTAGTATCGCACCAGTGAATAGATTCACAAGACTGATTTCTAAGTCAATGTACTAATGTGTGAAGTGAAGAGCATAGAGCAATATTGGGAGACGCATAATACTTCGTAATGGTACCTTTAAATTCAATCACTGGAACCATATCACAATATTCAAATAATTGCATCATGTATTCCTTAGATAATTACAATTTACCAAATGCAACAATTATCTGATGGAACATTTTAGCTCAAAGCATTACAGCTATAGCACAGACCAAAAGATCATCACACGGAACAGTGCACAGCTCCACCGTCTACTAAAATCGCAAATGCTAAGCGAACAGTAATCCGTTGCTGCCAAGCTTTATTGCCAGGGCATCTACAATTTTGGCTGCCCAAGCGCGGATATCGCCCCCGGACAGTTGATGGTCAATGGGGCGGCGAAAAAGTTAAGACTGGAGTAGCATGTGCCCGGCATAGACCACGCACCTGACGCGTGCATAGGCTTGTGGTCGTCTTCGCCAGGTCCGTCGTGGAGGCTAACGTCCGTCCACGCAGCGTCCGTGGTCTCGTCGCCCAGGCTGGTGGCGGAGCCTCCGTCGCTGCCGCCGTCGCACCCTTCCGAGCCCTGTGGTCACGGTTCAGTACAATAGAATCTTAATTGTAGAACACAGTATCGCACTGTAGAATACAGTACAGTGGATTACACTACGGTACAGTAGAGTACAGTACAAAGGAATCCAGTGCATACAGACGAACACAGTACAGTTGACTACAGTAGGGTACAACAGAGTATAGTATAGTAGATATAATAAAATGAAGATTGTCGAGTTCAACATAACCAGAGTCATATCGAATAATAAGTGGGGCGCCATCGGAATCTAAGACTTCATAGATCTCTTGTGTGGGTTTCATGTTGTAGTTGTTAGCGTGATGGCCTCACAGCCGAAAGGACAAGGGTTCGAGCCTCGGCTCAGGTGAGGCTTTTCCCGTGACTGCGGAGTACTTCCCTTGGAAAAGGAAGTTTAAACCACTCATTCCTCACATCCCCCACCATACCAGTAGTTGTAAGGCATTTAAAACCCAACGGTAAAACGTGTTGGAATAAATAAAGGCTCTTGTGTACTGCAGCGTACTCAGAGGGCTGGAATATGGCGATGATTCCACGTATTTGAAAGACTTCAATAGAAAACGCACAGCTATTGAACGCTAGTGAGTTGAAACATGCAGTGAGCAACAGTATGTACAAGTAGTCAAGAAAGAATGATTTCCATTGATGTTTATACCACGGCTGGCGTGCTCCAGACAGCATTCCAACAGTCCGTGCCCAGTGACAGGCTCTCATTACTCTGCCAAAAATGCACGCGAGTCTCACGAAGGAAACATCGCTCAGGTTAAGAAGTAAGGAAAGTTTTTTCGAGTGGAAAATAGCATGCAAATTTATAATTTCATATGACATACATTTTCAAGGGTCGTTCTGCAGCAGCGACACAGTCGGAACAATAGTAGGATGATGGCTGCGGTCACGCTGCGTTCAGATCCACTAAACTATTTGTACAAATAATTTTTTGAACTTTTGAAGAACTAAATGAATCCAATATACGATTCGAAGATTTACGCGTGAAGCTAGCGAAATTAAGGAATGGGTCTCTAAGATGAATATCAAATAAAATATACATGCGCAATTAGCTTCAGATATGTCCGAGATGCGGATTTCATTTTCGTATTTAAAGCTTCCTATCTTCATCGCCATCCAGGACGAGAGACAGTCTCAAGTGCATATAGAGTACGTTTGGATTCCTTACTCTTGTTCCATTTGGACTAATGGGATTGTTCGAGAAGTTACGTATTATAAGCTCCACAGAAAAAAAAACTAGTCACCTGCTAATATGCTGTATGTCCTCCAAGAGCACGAACAATGGCATCAATTTTACGAGGCATTGAGTCTGCAAGTGGCCTAATGTATACCTGGTCGATCATTTGCATCAACTGATCTCGTAGCGCGGCCACAGGACGTTGGCGATCTTCTCGACATCTAACGTCATTCTAGGCGTCATTCTAACGTCATCTAACGACGGATTTTCCATTGGGTTTATGTGTGGGGACTTCGAAGGCTAATCTAAATGCCCGACATATCCTGGAAGACTATCGTGCTAATTAACGAGTTCTAACCCGATGCACCGGCATTTGTCATCCACGAAAAGAGCTCGCAAAATAGACTGGAGTTCGAGAAGACGAAATAATTTTGTGTCGGGAAACTTATAATCACTCATTGGATAAGAACATGTAAGGTGTACTACGTCTAGCGTAGATTATCTTGTAATAAAAAGTTGAGGAGAAGGTATAATGTGGAAACACGTTCTAATGTCGCTAGATCCGTTAACCAGCCTGAGATGAGAGAACTGTGCAGCCGACCTCTCTTGAAAGCAAGCCCACAACAGAACCCAATCGCTAGAGTAAGCAGCTAACTGGGGTGAGCAGCTCCAGATAACATGTCAAACGTCCCAAGAATACATATTAACGAGTGTAGTCAGTTTGAAAATTTCGCAAGTATACGTGATAATTTTCTTCATTCCATGAGCATACAGGAAAGAGAAACTGCTTCAGAAACAAAAGTGCACTAAACATTTCTTGATATTATTAGGAAGTGCTACATTTTAAATTGACGCGCAATGTGTAGGAACTGAAAACTATCGCCACTCAATATTCCTTCGCACGCAATATGAAAACGGAAAAGTCGGCAAATAAATATCGGTGAACATTTCACTTTCTGCAAGTAGTGGCAGGAATTGGAGGAACACAATATGACACAAAATGATCAATGAATTCAGAATATTCAATCCCAGCATAGGGAATATGAAGAATACCGCTTATTCGCACTATACATCGATTGTTGATAGACCAAGGTTAAATAAAAAGTTAGCACGAATATTTAAAATAGTGAAAGAGTTGCCATAGTGCAATTTTTTCGAGAGATTACGTTCATGCAGAGTGAATATCTGTTAAAAGGGAGCCCAGGGCCGGCTCGACAACAAGAAGTGCTCAAGGACAAACAGGCACAGGAGTCGACATGTAGCAGGACACATTCGCACGGTCAGAAAACGTGCAGAAACGCATGGAAAAATTCTCTTGACAAAGCGAGTCCACAACAATGCTACAACATATCTCTCTAAAGCATCAGTCGCATTTCGTACAAAAATTGACAAGCTAAAGCTACAATGACTTTCAAATTTAATAAGCTCAAAAAATTATGAGCACGTAGAACATACAAACACTATTTAGCGTACAAGTTTCAAGCACGCTAAGAAATTTGCTCGTTCACATATATACAACAAAATTTAACTACGAAGGGGTTTCCAAGAATCCCCCTTTAACTCAGAAACGGTTCACCGTAAACTGAAACCAACCTAAGATAAAATATGAATAAGAACAGTTCATGCAGTGTCATCGAAAAATTAAATAGCAAAAGGCAAGGAAAGTGAATGTGACATATTGAGACCAAAACTCACACTGGTCTCCGGCAGAAAAGGCCGCAATGGCCAAAAAATAGAACAAAGCAGCAGTGAAATCAAAGTGAAAGCTTTTTTGGCGAAGATAGAGAGAGCAATAGTAGAATAGAGAGAACGATGCTACAACATTTGTGCTCATTCCCGCAACGCTGCAGCCAGTGACCCGACGGCTCGTGAGTATGAAGAGAGAGCAGCGTTGGTGCAGCACGTACTGGGTGTACAGTGAGGCCCACCTTATGCGGCACACAAGCGTGTCTAGGCTGCATGGTCTTGCCGCTGTGGTAGTATGGACCTGAGTCCCGTTCATACTTGGCAGCTAAACTCGGGTGGCCCCCGAGCATGGGAGGAGACTGAGAAGAAACACCGCCGAGTTAGAAGAGCCTCGTCACCGCCAGGTAGAGATGTTCTCGTGCACAGCAGACTTGGACGTCGTCACGAGAAGGCCAAGCTCCTCTCATTCTATGCTACAGTTTAGTTTGCTCGTTGCACTTCCGCAAGCGGGATGAGTTACCAAGTGTGAAAAGAGTGCCATGATTCAGAGGATTTTCTATTGAATAAATTAAAATATTGGACTGAAAATACTCACGAAACTATTAGTTGTAGCTCATGAATTTAATATTGTGACGCTTGAAAAACGGCGCAGACTACAGATCAGCTATGTACATACGGAGCAATAGCGTCCTTGGATGTGAAAGCAGCGCGAGTTTTATTTTCAGTGAAGTAAAGAGAATGAACTTGATCGTAGAAATGCTATGGAAGAAATCCATGGTTTCAAATTCAAGAGCAACAAAAGCTCAGGCACAGCCAAAAAGTCGTTTCAATTGTGATATTAATTGATGCTGCTGGTACGAAATATGAAAAAGGTGAGCAAGAGGGAGGGGGCAATAGACGTCTAGAAGAAATGTCTACGAAGAATGATGACCAGAAGGAAATAAGTTCGACGTAATAGCAGAGGCTTAGGGGATCGCCTGCCTCAAAGCTAGATTACAATCAATAAGTTAGCCCAAGCTTAGGAGGGGCAATTAAAATTGGATTAGTAAATTAAGCTGTACAAATCACACATACAAAGACTAGAGTACAGAGGTAACTAGTGGGCAGAATGGAGCACTATCGAAGTAACTATTAGGGGCCAAGAACACTATAAAAGTAACTTTTCGAAAGAGTATGGGATTATTGAACGAACTTTCCATTTAAATCGGGGGTTAATTCAAGAAAGCATGAAGGCAAACTACCAGAGACTTGGCCCGCACTCACGGCTAAAGTACATACAGGGCACAACTATGACACACACAATGGGCTACGAAGCGGGACGTTATCATCTACCTAGCCACACTCACTTGCAATTGGGGAATCGAACATCACAGGAACAATTTAGCGAGCAAGTGGATGAAGGATTCAAGACGAAGAAATGCACTATAAAAGGGTTTTATAATGGATAATATACACTTCTAATACGTATAAAATCACTTTAATTATTGCACGCTACGTAATATCGCAATTGCTGTCCGCTCCGACCAAAATTCGACAAAGTCACTTCTAGCTTGCAAAAATTGTAACTGACAGCGATTGTAAATTGTAAAAGCTATATTCAGAAAGAATAATTTAGGATAACAGAAAGCTGTATATTTACAGAAAGTTATTCGGTTTAATTCCGAATTGGTTTTAGAAGATGTTCGGAAAGCAATGGATTTTCCCTAAGACGGAACTAGAATTCTTAATAATTTTTATCAAGGTTTTCACATCAAAAGGAGTCGACACCTTTTACCACTTCACATGAAACTATAGTAGGCTTGAACATTTTCAAGACTTAATTTCAACATTGACTGCATGGCATAGATGCTCAGTAAATTTTGGAATCTATGAATCCTCAACTTATTACAAAGAGTATTTACTTCAACTGTTGGAGTAGGATAACAAATACTGAAAGGTTACTATATCATGTGAGACACAAAAAACTCATGAACTATTTCAAGACAGTACTATCAAGCGAATCTCCGTGGCATAGTGGTAGCGTGATGGTCTCGTAACCGAAAGGATCCGGGTTCGATACTAGGCTCAGGGAGGCATTTTCACGTGACTGCAGAGTACTTCCCTCAGAAAAGGAAGTTTAAACCACACATTCCTCATATCTCCCACCACACCAGTAGTTGTAAGGCATTTAAAACCCAACGGTAAAACGTATTGGAATTAATGAAGGTATTTTTTAAGCCGGGAGCGATGCTTGGCGACGATGTCTCAGAGTTGCTCTGCAAAAAATCCAGTGCTTCCCAACACCTCTCTACCAATAAGAGTGAAGTCTCCAGTAAAAAATAATTAATATATGAAGGCACGACAATTTAAGAATGAACGTATAAGACATGAAACTATGATGAAAGGGAACATGAATCATTCATTTCAAAAGTGATCAGCATCGTTTAGAAGTACCCACCTTTGCAAGGAGAGTCTGATGAGCTTAATAAGACCTGGTCCTTAAATACAATGACCACTTAACGTATCAGTTCACCACAAGATTTGCCGCAGAGCTCAAGAACTTCCAGTAAGATTGAATCGATTTTGATGGAAACCAGAAAAAGGGGGCAAAATTCAGAAAGTATAAACGATGACATAGCACGTTGAGACCACCATCAACATGGAAATGCTTGTGGCTATTTTCCGCTGATTGACTTCATTTGCAGTAACAGTATAAGAAATAGATGTGTCATAGGCGGCGTCCCTTTCCGAGAATGGAAGAGTACGGTGAATAAGTTTCCACTGACGACTTTCTGTAGTTTCTCTTGCACACGACTAATAAACTTTGATTGCATAAATTACGTATGCAAGGCGTGCATAGAGCAAATAATTAATTTGTTTTCGTAATTCCTGAAAAAGTACCCATACATTATAACGTCATCTAGTGTATAAAACTATACAGTACTCCCAAAATTTTATCGTAGACATTCTTACTTTTATGTTCCTTTCGAAGCCTAACTTTGGTCAGCATGGTGGCAGGGGTCTCGCTTTCTTCCTCCCCAACACAGTTAGGACAAGGAAATTACACTCACTACTCGTCCTAAAAATGAATAGAATGGAAAATATAGTCCATCAAGTAGAAATTTACTTTTTATAGACGAGAACCCTGACGCATCGTCAAGCGATGATAAATGGGAAGTTTAGATGTGATTCGACCGAGAGAATAACGAGATTCTGCCAACATTTTGTTCGATATTGACATTTTTCCAACTGAACGTGTCATCGATTAGTGAGTAAAAAAAGTTATATATATTCAATTAATTAAAAATTTAGAATAGAGAATAAAAATAGGTCACCTCAGAAGAGCTAAAAGCAATGTATGCATGGAAATAAATTGACATTTCAAAAAATATCTTCAATCTTCGCGGCTACGATTGAATAGAATACGAACCCTAAATTCAATTCTTGGGAACGAGCTCTTTTTGAGAAACGGAGCAGCACCTAGTGAAGGAATGTACGATGAAGGAACTTTCACAACCTTCAATAAGAAAGAGCCATAACACAACCCGAAAAACTAATTATCAAAAGGAAGCCGATAGCTCATTGCAACCTTGAAATTCATCTAAGAAAGACCGGAAAATAAAAATATCCACAAACCTTAATGTGACGAGGACGGTAGGGCGATCGTATCAGCCAAGTTTATAGGGAAAATAACTAAGAAACGAATGTAGTGACCAACCTTGATGGAAGGAGGCCCTGAAGAATTAACGGATGACGGCGGGTGGTCGGCCAAGATGGAGGAATTGTGCTGGTCTACCATAATCATCTCGTACTCAGCATCGTCTTCCACGCCGACAGAGTTGCCAGCTCCACTGCCACCGTTGCTCCGTTCTGCCGAAAGCCAAGTCCATTACCATATGTGTGGGAAGTGGCAATTTTAGAGCTTACAAGAATCAACAGATACACACTGAAGACTCGTTCAGGCGTTTTCTTTATTACTATGAAAAAAGAGATCTCGAGTCATCTCATTTTTCATCTCATTGTGAGAACTTTATGAATTAAAGAACAACATGTTCCTCATCTACGATTTTTCCGGAAATGCATCGTCCTCATTGAATGACTTCCTAATTACGTTTTTCATTATTCCTATCCTAATAATAACCAACTCGAAGAACAGTCGAGCCGAGCACAACACTGACTATCATCCGCTCAACTTGTGTTCTTTTTCAAACCTGTACACGATGACATGATTATTTCCTTCACGGCCTCGCCACAACAGCCACAAAAAGCGACCCAGCAGAGATGCGCAGAAACATAATTTATACCTCGAACAATTCTTTTAATTTTTTGGGCCTGAACTCCATGCCCAGGGCCCATAGTATCATGAGTCGGTGTTTCATGTAATGCCCCATCAATCGAGACGCTAAGTTTGCACACACATGCCTTCATAAAAATTCAATTAGTCCCTCGAAGTAACACAAGGACCAACGAAGTGCACAGGCTCCTCCTCTGCACGGTATGTACACGAAGACAAGCTGCTGATCAACTGAGTGGCAGTGAAGAGAGAGTGCACGAAATTGTCCGTACATTGGAAAATATCACGATTGGATTGAATTATATCGCAAAATTAAAACGTTTGGTGTATTTTTCTCATTATGCCAATATAACAGAGGTGTTCTCGTACTTGAAATACTTCACTAGGAGTGTCATTGCCGTTGATAATAAATGTGTGATTTTCATTACGACAATACGAAAAATTATATCGACGAGTACTAAACGAGAAGTGCCAAAATACGTTGGAAAATCAGACACCAAACATTTAGCAGTGCACTTATGGAAGCTAGGCTCACTAATTCTACTAAAACAAAATTCAACCATTCTTTATGTGAAGCCAAATTCTAGTTAAAGTAAAAAATGAACAATCATATTTTGAGAACAAATAAGTGCAGGACACAGCTGCTGAATTCTAATTCTTTTTAATTGACTACATATTTTACAAGGTCTCTCACAATGCTGAAACCGAAGCCGTTTATGCATAAGACTATTGAGTGCAGTAGCGAAGTTTCATCCCACCGTAGCAATATAAGGTCAATTCAATACTAGGATTATAATTACTCAGGTTAATTTCGTGACACGAACGCTAACAACACAGTGAGCAGGTGACAAAAGAGGTCTTCATTTCAAACAGGATAAAATAAGGTGGGATGAAGGTGTCGAAGAGTACTGTGAACCCGAGAGCAACCAGCACACATGAACACAAAGTGTGCGTGCGTGCAGGCCTTGACTCACGATGACAAACACAAATCTTGCGAGGGTGCCAGCACAACACCAACACATCTTGGCACAAGGATACCTGAATCGCTCGTCTCTTTCGCAAGGTCTTCGTCGTTGAATTCCGAGATAAATATTTGCGGCAGGACTTCTTGGAGTCGTTCGATATCTTCAAGTCGTCTAAGCATAGCAGTTTGCTGACAAGCGGGGTAGAGTGTCACACGACGCTTCTTTGCTGACAACACGGTCGTCTGACGCATCTTCATGGACGATTTCATGCTTAAATTCGGCGAAGTTTGAGCCTTTTCAGTCGCGTCTGGGTTGATGATAGCAAGAGACACGGGATGGCACTGACTGGTGTTGTGGACAGACAGCATGACGGAGGTCGAAACAGGAGAACTTCCTTCTCGTTCTTCGCTATTAAATGAAAGTTTTTCACTAACATCATCGTCTCTGGAAAGAGAACTCAACTGACCCACCGATAGACGTTTCTTAAACGAAGTTGGAGATAGAGACCGTTCTATCTCGGACTTATTGACATTTGATCCGTCCTCAGACACATTGATTTCATCGTCACTTTTTGACGACACATTTTCGGACATGGAAGCTTTTCCACTTGCCCAGTTATCGACTTTGGTTGTTAGTGAAGGGCTTGCGTCGGCGCACGAGACTGACTCGTTTGAAAGTATGAAGTTTTCTTCTTGCTTAAGGGAACTAGAAGACACGGACCGAACGATTTTCCCGGGCCTTGAAGTTTTCTTTCGAGTGTCTAATGCAGCTTGCGAAAAAGAAACACTAGGACAACAAGTTACGGAAATTTTTTTTTTGCAAGTGATCTCGGGCACACAATGGCTGTGGCAGCTCATTTATTTCAAATGCAATTTGTAAGAACATAAATTATGAAATTCCAACAAGAAACCAACAACGCAGAGTTGACTGACGCATGCTTTACACAGCTATAAATTAAGCATTCCTATAAAAATTTCTAAACTCGAATTTGAACAAAACAAAATTAATAGGAAAAAAATCAAATTCAATTTGAACTATGAAAAAAGTCACAGAAATTTGATTAGATCAACCACCAGTTATGAAAGCAAAGGGTAATTACTGTTTACGTTCAATACTGTTTGTACAACAGAAGTTTGCAGAAATGTACTCAACACCCGCGCCTCCAGCCCTCAACGAAAGTTCATCAGTTTCTGACAAGCGATTCTCGCTTATTTTACTCTTTCATGTCACCACGCAGCCCTCTCCTGGATGAGCTTGAAATTTTACAACATGAATTTTGGACTTGTACTATTCAATAACGTGTAAAGGAGCAAAAATCTACAGAAAAGCAGAGCGTTTGATGAAACCAAGCAACATTTCGCAGTCGAACACCCTCCACAGGAATACCTTTAGTCACAACAGTGTGATTCAGTACTCTTCTCCACACAAGATATGGTGAATACCACCCAGCATACAGGTAATAATTAATACCACTCACCGTACAGATGATACTCAGCACCTATCACCATACAAGCAATGATGATTTCCACTCACCATACAGGAAATAGCGAGTACCGCTCACTATAAGGTAATGACCAGGATCACTCAGCATAAATGTACTAATGAGTACCACTCACCAATGGGGTAATAATTAACGAGGACCTTCCTTCCTTGCATTATGATGAGTATCATACAACATAAAGTAGCTCATAAGTAGAATCACTCACGACACAGGAAATAACGACAACCTCTCACCATAAGGAAATGATGAGTCAAATGTATTAACGAGTCCCTCTTACCATAAGGAAACGAGTGTGAACTCACCCGAGAAGTGGTGATGGGAGAAGTTGTTGTGGTGGGCGGTGGTCTGTGCGCTGGATGGGGGTGTGGCGGAGGAGGGGGGTTCGAGGATGTCTCGGTACTTGGACACCATCAGCACCGAAATGAAGTACACGATAGCCAGCGATAGGAACTGCGCCTGTTTGGTCTCCTCCTGTAATAATGGAGTCATTATACAACATGGATGTTGAAGGAGCACATCACAGTGAAAAAGAAGTAAAAACAAGAGGATACTAACATTTAGGACAAGCCTTCAAAATTCAGGATTCCACCATTCAGCAACACCCTCAATCTAGAATACTTTTTTTATTATGGATGCTCAAACAGACCATCAAACGAAAGATGCTGTAAGCTATGGCTAACTAAGATTAGCGGAGCATTTTAGGGTACGTTTGTAAGGACCATACGTAGTGAAGAATATTTCGTGCCAGCAAGTGGCTCAATTTAGGAGGTTCAACCTTTATTCACTGTGAGGCGCGGTGAAATGTGATACCCAGGTGTGACAGTATGCGTCAGAGTAAGGAAGACTGTAAAAAGGCTACCATCATGTACACAGAGTGTTCGAAAACTAAAGGTACAAACTCAACACTAGACATAAAAACCTAAAAGAACAACTCCTTCAGGAATAAGTAAAAATTTAAACATTCATCGTTTTGAAGATATTGAAACGTAAAGGTTATCTAGACCGTAGTTTTTCCAACAGATGGATAAGACTTTTTAATTAAGCCAGTACTATGGCCAGTGAGGTCTCCAGATTTGACACCTTCCGATTTCTACTTCAGGGGCCAAATAAAGATTTTACTTTATGAAACCTCAGTGGAGAAAGAAATGGATCTTGTTGGAATGGATCTGCAGGACACACGGCAGATGATCCACGACTGTTTAATCGTATCTGGGAATCGCTTCTGTGTAGGGACCAAACCTGCACTGACCTAGCAGACAGACATTTGGAACACATTGTCAATATAATTCTATGATAAAGTTTATGTAATCCAAATGAGCTTCCATCACCTACGAATCTAGGGACTGGCTCTACCGTCGTTAGACAGACTCTATCCAACCTTGAGATTCTTTATATCGTAAACGATGAACGTTTGGATTTTTAATAATTCTTGAGGAAGTTGTTTGCTTGGGTATTTATATCTACTGTCAACGTTTGTACCACTAGTACAAACCACGTACATCGTATTCTTCAGGTGACATATTTAAAAAACTAAAACATAAGCACAGCTCATCTCACAGCAGAGTCTACTGCGATTGTAGTGGAACAGAATCGGTCGAGACAGCCAGTGAGGACCCACCACATCTCTATATATGACGGCGCGTAGCCTGTTGACGTCCATGTCTTGCAACAGCTTCTCAGGGTCGCGCACAGGGCTGCTGGCTCCTCCCAGCTGCTCAACCAGGTTCTAAAGCACAAAAAAATAAAATAAGCATCTTACAGATAGGCAGAATAAAACGCAAGGTATTGATATGAACCAATAAGTACTGGCCTGTTCACACTTTACTCGACAGAGTCTTGCAATTTGCTCGTAAGAAACATAAACACTATACTGTAAATGTCAGCGAGACCGCGAGACGACATCCCAAAACTAAGCTTCATGACAAACAAATGAGCTAAGCACGGCTTGTCAAACTCCTGTGAAAACAAGATTACGCCACCCAATTTAAACGGATAAGAGGGAACGGCTCACAATACCCGCACAATATCATAATAACTACAGAGAACAGCCACCGTATTCAACAGCCATCGAGCAGAGAGTTCGGGCCAAGGACCCACAAGCGCCTCTGTTTCGCTGTATTTGCTACGGCTGCTATGGATGCCTCAACTTATACGAGTTAAGAGTATTGAGGTTCATGGAACGAATGGAAATTAGAAAGACGGGGCTGAGAATACCTCCATTGCTTTTCTTAAAGGCGATTTGAAGGATTAAGGATAGTTTTCGCCTAACTTTCTTCAAACTTCACGTTCATGACACAAAAACTGTTACGACTTAATGAAACGAGACACTGGAAATTAGATATAACAATAACTGTTATAAATTTACACGATAAATAGCAGAACATAGTCGCATAACTTGAGACAGCACTGCACAGGTTTCATCTGTCTCTTTTCAACAAGAAGATGTGGCACCGAGCACTGCAGGGTGTTGTTGAAATCGCCCAAAACACGCGTAGTATGTCGCCTCTTCTTCTAATAATCATACATAAATATATGTACAAGAACACAATCAAGCTCACCTTAGGAGAGCTGTGGGCACCCCTCATCATAGGGTGCGCTTGTCTGGCCTTGCCATTGGCGTTATTGTTGTTGTTATTGGGGTGCTTGAAGGCTGCGGCCTCCGTGATGCGGCTGCGCTCCCGACACTCGAGGCAGTTCCGTACAGCCACAGTGCAAACCTGACCGTAAGTTTATCAAGGTATATTTTATGTGGTTCCGAACGGGTAAACTTACCATCCTAAAATTTAAAGAAACACTAGACCACCCGTAACCCGTCGGGTCACTTTTTAAGTCCCGTTCGAGCCTCGAATGATTCTTCTTTACTTCCTAACAAACATCCATAGTCTAAGAAAATAATTCATTCATTTTAGTCTCAATGAACCGCAACCATGATACGATCTAGAAGCCCTTACTTAATTAGTGAGCGATAAGTTTTAAATTTCTGTCCCTCGTAATTGCTGAAAAGTGTGTATGGTTAAAAGCAAGGACAATAAGCGAGCAGGCGAGCATGAAGATCCGAATTTTAGTATTACAGACATAGATTTCAACACAATTGGCGTACAGTGCAACGCTTGGTTTTCAATGCGGTACAACTTCTGATGTCAGGGATGTAAGGTTCAGGCTCTTTTTCCAAGGGGAACTCATTATTTTGGCAAAAATTCATATGCTCAGCCGGAAATCGAGCCCTTAATCCCAAGTTTTGAGCGTTGCCAATACATCATGAAGCCCCTTAAGCTACAATAAAATGTTTTGAGTCAAAGTAACCGCCACACATTGGGCAGAAACAAGGTTAGTCGTGAACTAGCTTCCGTATCTCTTCCGTAAATTTAAAACAAATCTTCAATTGCACAATTATCACTCATAATCAAGAACAAATGAGCTTATCAAATTCAAAGGCAATCTGAATGTGACTCAAAAAGCAGGCATTCCTAGCGTCCCGCCATCCATAACCATAATACTGAGCGTCCCGCCATCCATAACTCGCAAAAGAGACCAGCATACCGATAGTGCACAGAAGGGAACGCACCAGTCTGAGACATTGTCTGAGGATGCCTCCACTGGACATGTTCTTCTCAGCCTCGAGCTCAGAGAAGTTGAGGGATGAGGCGAACACAAGCACGTCGGCCATGTTCACGAGGCGGTGCAGGAAAGACACCGCCGCCTCCACCACCAGACCCTGCGTCGGCTCCAGCACTTCCAGTTCACTCTGCAATTTAGTACGTAGAACTTTCATATCTTGTCATTTTTATATGCATGCATAAGTTATTCTAAGAAATCGGCAATTAGTTTAGAATCAACGAACCATGTGATGCCTAGGGGAAGTTTGCATACAATTTAGTTTCATCTACAATTGGAACGATATTAGCTTCATGACGCCCAACGGGCGGCAATATAACAAGTCCATTGAACGAAAATGTCGCGTTGAGTTCGTAAAGTGCTGGTATGCACAGGACACGTAGATGCAGCGTTCAATATAACCGTAAAATTCACGGTTTTCGTGGCAGTTTCCCCCCAGCGCAAAGATTGCAGGCCTGTTTGTCTCTTGAAATTGGAAGGCTGCTCGAGGCAAGATGTGGAGTAACAGAAAAGAGCAAGAAAAAGCTGTAATAAACTCTGGCTATGCCTTACACGCTAGTAATCAAGATGATAAATATCAGTCACGAGTAAGCAAACTAGAACAGGGAAAAAATATACAGGGTATCTTAAAAAAGTGTTACATTAGCATTGATCACAACTGATTCATTTAAATGCTGTACTCTGAAGAACCACAAAGCAAGGAACAAATAAATATATTACTGCAGTGCGTTATAAATATTGATCGCAATATTTAATCAACTCTTAAGGACCGATGGAACAGTGGTGTCACTTATTACAACACACCGTACACTAATAAAATAAAGCTGACACCAAAGAGACATCATCGACACTAGGGCACTGACATTAGGGGAGGTCGCGGACGCCAGCAAGGGCAGCAGACCCCCACACGCGATGATGAGGTTGTCAGCGAGCTGGGAGATGAGGTGCACGGTGTTCACCACGAAGATCGCGTTCTCGCTGTTGTTCACGAAGTCCAAAACGCTCTTCGTCGAGTGGCTGAAGGCACAAGTGCAAGGCTTAAGTAGAACTCAAGGATCCACGTAAAAAGTCATGAACAAATTCTAACATGCAGGCAGTAGTCCAAAACGATCACTGAAAATACGCACGCTTAATGATATCTAAATCTTAATAATCATGACTAATTACAAACCCACTGCCTACTGCTCACAAAGGAAGCCCTAGCAATGGTCAAAAAGTCCAAAAGCTAAATTTCGAATATCAAGTTGTGCATGAAAATTAGATGTTGCTACATAAGCCTACATTGAAAAATCTTCCAAAGCTGAAGTATTTCTTCAAAAAATTTGATACTACCACAATTTGCATGATTAGGTCATTTACCTCTCTAGCATATTCTTATTTAGAATACTGAGTATAAATAATTTTGAAGGTGAAATACTTCGTTGAATCTCACTTTCGACTAAGACATTATTAAAGGGAGTCAATTTTATTAAAAAAATGCGTGATAGCGCACTCTTGAGCGACAACCTTTGATGTACCATTCCACATATGTAGTCGCCTGTCGGTCAGGAGCTAGAGCACAAAAATCACTTTTCAGTAAACAGTCTCACGAACCCTGGCTTAATCTGTATGAATATTTCTACTTATTATCCTGAAGCGTCTTTTGCTCCACACTTGTATCTCAGGAAACTTGAGTCACTCAGCATTCAACATCTTCCCTTTCACCGCCAGACAACACCTCTGCGTGTGCGTTTGACTTGACATATGGCTCTCACCTTCTCCAGACTTGCATGTCTGTCTCGAGCGAGAAGAGCACGTCGGACAGCAGACGCTGGTGGATGTAGGACCACCGGAACTCAGGGATGCGGAAGGGCGGGCGTGTGGGTCCGGAGCTGAATATCTGGCGAGAGTGGCTCTGAGAGGACCCCACGGACGAGCTGCGGGACACCGACGACGACTTCCCATCCGCCACAGGATCGTTTTGGCCTGAAAAAGAAACACGCGTCGTAAAAATCGAAAGCCTAACAAGTACACCTAAAGAAAACCAAGGGAAAAATGATAATGATGATAACCCAGAAGGAGATCGTGCCACAATACTAAAAATAGCATCAATAAATAAGGTGAAATAAGGGAGAATAGATTACACTTCACTATACAGAGATGATTTACACGAAGCATTAACGAGGCAGGAGACAACACTGAATATTTTAGTGGCATTGGGCTCAAGATTAAAAAAAGCCATGACTCAAAATTAAAAAGATGACCATGAACTGAATACACGCATAAGGAAAACATTAGTCATAAATTAAATCCATATGAATTGAACGAGATCAAACAGGCTGTAGACAGACTGTATTGTACTTTTCCATTAAAATAATAGTGAAATGGGGCTACACTAGCAAAAATATGTGAATATAAAAAATAAAATTGATGCATTTGCTACAATAAACCATGAAAATTTAGCAATAATAAACATAACTCTCGAATGCTGTGATATTCCAGTCATCAGATATACGGAAAACAAAATCCTGCGGTGAGGAGCTGCAAATTTCTTTAAAAAATCAAACTAACAATAGGAAATAAGTAAATGGCGGAAAAATACAAAAATATATATCTATGAAACCAGTCAAAAACGAGGAAATGGAATGAGACGAGGAAATTGTAAAGTTACCTGTTTTATCACGCTCGTTCCCACTGATTCCAATGCCTATATTGTGTCTCTGTGGGACAACGTCAGGCTGGTCTTCAATGAGTATCTGGATATTTTCTTTATTTTGGTCTGGGTGGAGCTGCTGCGTGATCTCTGGGGGCGCTGGCTGGTGCACCACAGTCACTGCTGACACTGTCGAGGGGTCTGAGCTGCTGAGCGTTGATTGGTCAGTTACCGCTGTGGCTTCAGACTTCGATTCAGGCGAATCACTAAGCGTAATTTTGTCGCTCGTCAAACCGTCATTCGACAAACTGGGAGATCCTATTTTTGTAGTAGGTATCACGAGTTCGACCTCAGTTAATGTTACTTCAGGCGCCTCGGACGGAGCAATGCGCTCAGTGTCGTCAGAGTCTCGACTGGTTCTGCTCTCATGAGCAGGTGATGAAGAAGAAGACAGATTCGTTACAGAGTCCTTCCCGATTGACTCTGAGGATATCTTAATGTTTGTTGGTTCAACTGCAGCGTTAGTTATTTCGGCACTGTCTCTGTTTTCTACAGGGTCTGCTTCAGACGCTAGGTTAAGTTCAGCAGCAGGAATCTCAGTCTTTTCTAATTCCTGCAATTCATCACCATTTATTTTCACAGGAGATCTCAAAGTCTGATCGTCTGAAGCGGCTACGGTGGGCTTAGAAGGACTAGAAGAAGGAGAAAAAGACACTTCAACATTGCTAGAAACTTCAAGGGTTGACGTTTCGGGGCCTTCACAAGAGGATTTATCAAAATCAATAAGACTAGACTTAGATGTGTTAACAGGGCTTTGTACAGTATTGACATTATCACAGGAGGGTTTTTTATCACTAGCAGAACTACTAACTTCGGGAACACTGTTTTCCACAGAGCTAATCGTATCAGAGTCCTTCTCCTTCTTTTCAGACTCATCAACAGGTTTGTCTACTATAGATTCTAAAATTTCATTGGATTCTACCTTCTTTTCGACGATCACAGTAGCCAACTCCGGCTCATCCTTTACTTCCTCATTTTTCACGTCCGCATCCTTGCTTTTATCAGAACATTCTTCTATTACCTTGTCCGGCTTGCAGTCCTCGACAGTTTTTTCGGCACTTTCGGCATCTTTGTCAGTAAAGTTTTGACTATTGCTGGTCTCAACATTAGAAGGCACATCTGTCGGCGTATCTTCATTCTGGATTTGTTCCTTAGAAGAATTTTCAGCATCAGTTTTTTCCTTCTCAGTTTTAGTAAGTTCAGCAATTATACCAGAAATAGTTGAAATCGCTTCTTGTTGAGGCGCTGGATCTCCAAGTTCCGATTCGGCCTTTTCACCAGAAACGGTTCCTGCGGTTTCTGGTGGTTTAGAAGGACTGGATGCCGACGACTTATCGCTACCCGTAACTTTCTCTTCAGCACATTTCTCAGGAGAAGATGTCGGAGAAAGGCTCGACTTGCTGGGACTGGAAGAGTCGCATGATAGAGGATCCTTATTGATTTCACGAAGCTCATCTGGAGTTACCATTTCTTCATCAGACGCATCTTTTGTGCTGTTCTTCTCTTGCTCATTATCTCCCTTCGTCACAAGCTTAACGGGAGAAGGAACAGCAGATGATGTCTTCTCTTCACTTTTTGTAATGGGTAAATTGTCCAAGTCAGCCCCATCATTTTCCGTCTCAGTTGTAGTGATCTCCTGCTCGTTTTTAGAAGAAACTTCTGTCTTAGAGTCAGAAATAATTTCTTTTGTTTCATGTTCACGCTGCTTGTCTGTCGGTGCACTTTCATATTTGGTAGTTTGAGACAAGTTGTTTTCATTATTATTGCTTCTGGATGGGCTTTGGATGGCATCTGAAACAGAAGAAGCATCCTGTTCGTAGCCTTCAATCGTACTATCTGCTTGCACGTTGTTATTGACGATGTTAGACGTTTCGACACTGTTGGCTGCGTTGACGTCAGCTTCGTCTTGGAGGCTCTGTGTAGAGTCATCCGTACCAGAAGAAATTGTGTTGTTATTGTTCGCAGCATCGTTCTCCATGGCAGTGACAGACACCTTGTCAGTGGCAGTGACAGACACCTTGTCAGTGGCAGCGATAGACACCTTGTCAGTGGCAGTGGCAGAAACCTTGTCAATGGCAGGGGCAGAAGCCTTGTCAGTGGCAGGGGCAGAAATCTTGTCAGTGGCAGTGGCCTCGTCACTGGCAGTGGGTGAGCCCTCGTCATTCGCAGTGGCACAGACTTTGTCAGTGGTAGTGGCAGAGACCTCGTCATTGACAGCGGCAGAGGCCTGCTCAATGGCAGTGCCAGGGCTCGGGACCGAAACTGGCACGGCTTCGATGGGCGCCTGGTGTTCCGGCAAGTATTCCGGGGACTCGGAAGTCATCTCTCCGTTCTGCATCGCGTGGTCAGGTTTTCCATCGCCACCGCCATCTTCGAGATTACTCTGAAAGAAATGAGAAAACTTTCTTGAATATCGTTACGATGGACCCACAAATGAACTAAATTTGAATGTCACAATACATCACTGTTCCGATAATATAAGTTAAGAAAAAACTAACTGGGACACCCTAAATAAACGTTAATATTTAAAGGACAGGTGGACAACGTACCGCTGAAGAAAAGTAGTAGCTATAACATCACACAATGATATTTTCACGCAAATAAAAATTCTCAATTAGATTCAGCCATAATAACAATCATTATTTTAAAAACATGATAGCAACTATAACTGCATACACAAAAGTAGGTCGAAGATACTGAAGAAAACCGTAGGTGTCGTAATAAGACGGGAGATACGGGATAATATCCCAGACAGGCACTTAGATTAGGTCACAGATACTGGGATAATTCAGCAGTTGTAGTAATTGAACTGCAGATTTTGGGATTGGATCTCAGACAGCAAAATTCTATGGCATACACGAGAAGGAGGCCACAGATACGCGCAGAAGATCACAGCTGTATTAGGGGAAGATCACACATACTGGTAGATGATAATCGATTTACCACATGAAATTCACAGATATACTGAGGAACTAGACTAACTAGACTAGAGGAACTAGACTGAGGGACCAGACCAATACCCATTGAGGGACCAGTCCAACACCCACTGTGGGACCAGACCAACACCCACTGTGGGACCAGACCAACAGACCTGCTGCCCCTGCGGGTTGTAGAGGTCGGGCGGTGCGTAGTACTGGCGCTCCCAGCCTGAGATGGTGGAGATGGGTCGCTGCTGGCGGATAGCGGGGTCCGTGATGTTGTCCGAGCGGTGACGCTCGTACTGCTCGTACATCTGGGCGAACTGGAGCTTGAATTCCTCGTACGACACCTGAAAAATCGGGAACCGTCAAGTAATATCAGTTAAGATAGTAGTAGTTGTAAGGATAGCAGTGCTTCAGTAACTCAAACTATCTCGCACAGAAAGAGTAGGGACCATTTAGTATGGACTTAGGAAAAAGGGGAATTTATGCACAAGATGTGTTCACACACAAGATCCCCTCTCCAGAGAAACAGTAAGTTAAGAGGAAGAGGAAGAAAAGATAAAGAATGATCAGCGAAGATGGAATGAAAACAGAAAGAAGAAAAACTACCATAGATCCTACAAGAAAGATAGAAACCATGAAGGCTTAACTATAAGCTGAGGTAGCCCAACAGTGTCCCCTAGGAACGCTAGTCCCCATGGCATAGGATAGACAAATCTAATTAACCTTCGTAAGCTCTAGTTCAGCACTCGGGATTCCGCACTGACACAAATAGATAATAGGAGGTCACTACATTATATATTATAAATAACTGATTGGTTATGGCTTATCCTGTGTCCTTTGATGGGAACCCGAGTTTTCACACATTAAATTTGAGCTAAAATAGAAGGAGTGATTTATAGTTTAAAAAGTGTGAAAAACATACAACAGAATAAGAGTGAGCTGTAAGTTGAACTCCTCGTACAGCACTCGCAGAATCAGGAATCGTTAAGTAATATGATTTATGCAAACAGGACCTGACACCTGAGATTTCACAAATTAACTTTGAGTTAAAGCAATATAAGTGGAGTACCTCTGAAAAATTTTTTTAAAGGAACAATCACAAACAGACAGGAAATTTGCTCTCCAAATGAAGGCCGACATGGCTAAAAGTTTCACCAGTCTAAAGATTCGAAATGCAATGCTAGTCTTAAAAATCCGACGAGTCACCGACATGTTAGGCATGTAGGGATAAACATTTTGTGGCCAAGCAGGTAAAAATCATTTCGAAATTACTAAAAAAATCTAGACATAAATTGTGAAGTGCTTGAGACCCTAGTATGGGATACACGAGATACATAACAATTTTACCAGAAAGCCAGCGTGTCACTTGAAAATTGATGCATAGTAAAAAAATATATCAGCATCAATCCTTCTTCACTGCCCCCTGAACCGTACTGGTTACACTTAATATGATTCATTTTACGTATGTTATGTTTTGTGTAAACACAAATGCAGCGTACCAATAAGAAACATTGTTCTAACACTTGATTATCTTTACACCAACATAGATTACTGTGAATTCAAGTGGAAATATGAAAAAAACATGACGAAATGTTTGCATAATATGTGTAACACGAAAAAACATGGTTCAACTAGCAAATGATTTGGGCAGTTGAGGGTTGACCATAAACGCGACCGGACCTTGGAGTGGACGATGGCGAGGGTGTCGACCCAGACCCTCCAGCCGCCGTACTCGTACTTGATGGCGTGGTGCAGCAGCATGCGGAACAGCGAGTACACCATGTCGCTGATCTTCTGCTCCTCACTGCTGCGGGGGTGGATGTACGCCAGCGCGATCAGCCACTCCTGAACACAAGAAATAAAAGCTCCAGTGCAGAGTACTACCTCAGGTCTCGTTCAGCGCTAGGTGCTGCATTCCAGCAAGGTACGAGCACCTTCGGGGGTAAAATCCAAGAAAGAAATAAAGAAACCGAACAAGATCGGTCGAAAAACGGTCGCTGAGACAGGTTTCATAAACAAGGACTGGTTTTCACACGCCCGCTAATCCATTTTAGCGTCAGCTACGATATTTTGGTTCTTATAACATCACATCTTTGATCTCGAATAATAACATTTTCGTATAACTTTCAAATTAAAAGTTTAATTCTATTTCATCGCGAAGAATTTTGAAAGAAGAAGGTACTACTAGTACATGGAGATAAGCTGAGAATATACTTATGGGCGCACAATTTGTTGCAACATTTAAAGAAAGACACTCACACACTCGAGCACGCACACGGAAAATCGGCAGAAAATGATACGATACGGGAAAGGAAGTCTGGGCTCGGGGGTTTTATACAGAATTTTTGCGAAGGAATTCGGAGAAAAACTCGAAAAGTGATCCAGCTAAGGACGTCTTCGCCTTGTGAATTTACTTCAGTTTCGAGCAGCCCAAGTTATTGAGGCACAGAAGCGAGTTGTGCGAGAGCAGTACTTCCGGCAGCTGATCACTGCCGCACACCTGCCATGTGCACATCAGCGCTGTCACACACCTGTCAGACGCTGCCACACCTGTCATGTGCACCTGAAAGCAGCCACACACTTGCTACACCCCTGCCATGTGCCCTCACCTGCCAGACGCTCATCTGCAGCACGGTGCGGCGGTTGTCCCTGTTGTTGTTGCACAGGATGGTCATGTCGGACAGGAACAACTTCTTCACTTCCAGTAGCGCGTCCGAGGGCTTCGACTGGCGGATGAGCGTCGCGCACACCTTCAGGATCACTGCAACGGGGCACGTGACGCCTTAGAGAATGCTTCAACCTGTCTAATTTTTTGGCCGCTCCATCGATAGAGTTATAAAATAACCGACAAAAATACTCGCGGAAACATAATTATAGGGAATTACATATGCTTCGGTGCATGAATTAGACTAATGTAGCGTTGAGAGGTCGGTTCCTAGGGAATTCCATGCGTGAGACAGAAAACGATGAACCAACATAAATTTACTAACGAAGCTGCTTAAAATGAGCACCAGTTTGTGCTAAGTGGTTATTTTTATCTTTAGCGAATAGCCCAGCAACTTAACGTTTTTTATTAACACTGGTATGTTGATATTAGTATATTATAATTAGACACTGTCAACTATCTGCTTTGCAAAATACCTAATTAGGAGAGACAAAAAAGCACGAACAAGTAAATGAAATTCATGAACTTAGCACGCACAAAAAACGAAAAAAGTCGAATACATTAATAAAGACGAAATAAAAAATCTTGAAATAGAGCGGCAGTAATCATCCCTAATTAAGATCATTCCAATGAACGGGAATATACAGAATCCAAAACTTGGCTCTCACAAACGCCATGACTACCTTGCTAAGTTTGCCTCAATTCAGGAATACCTACAGGAGTGAAGAGTAAACAAAATTACTCCACACCCAGAAATTTCGTTTGATCCTCGCCATACATTAATTTTCAATCGAGCAGCTTTCTGCCAGCACATTAGATTACCCACCGCAGAATACACTACAACCAGAAACATTTTTAAAACCGCATCAATATTTTAACAGCCAAATTAATATGCGGTAAGGCTACACTTAACTTCGTGCGAAATCCTAACGGCAGCCATTTATACTTATACATGCGATAATACGACGGCACTAAGCATTTTACCAGATACTAGTGAGAACCTTAAGTAGCGGACCATGCGGCCCCTTTGAACGCTGACGGGTTAGGTACACAGCAGAGACTTCAACTCACTGGGGTTCTCGAGCCTGTAGTGCGACTCGGGCTCGGGGTGTTTGCAGTAGAGCACTTGTTGACTGATTTGCTCCGTCAGAAGCTGCGGCGGGAGCAAACATAACTCAGCGATGGACTAGCATGGATGACCACACGTTATTGTAAACAAAAAAGAGAATTAACTTGAATTCAACTACTGGAAAAAATATGTTATGATAAGGATCAACGTAAACTACCTAACTCAATTTGCCACCTTCTACCGAACAGGACAAAAAACGTGTAGTTTTCGCATACTACAAAAATCCAGGACGCTTAATCTAAGGAACATTCATCAGCATAGCTTGATAATTTAAAGCGTAACCAAGAAATGTCTTCCTACACATTACGGAAGACATTATGTGCTAAACAGAAAAAAAGAAGAATCTTTGAAATCTGCGCAGCGACGTGAGGAGGCTACAGCCCGTCATTGGAGCCTCAATTCCTGAGAGCGTGGAGCTCCAATGCGGCGACGAGACCAGCAAATCCCTTACTAGGGCTTGAAGCCGCACTCAACTTTCCCATAATATAAACGAGATAATCACAACACCAAAGTTCTAATCGTATGCTCAAATGTTCCTTCCGGCATAACAACAAAAGTAGGCATAAAAGCCAAAAAGAAGACGGTTTCGTAATGTGACCCAGCCAAACGTTACACGTGATACAAACTTTTCTACACAAGACGCCCTTTCCAGCAAACTAAGGAGGTTACATTACGCAACGATTTTTGTTCCTGGCAATCAAGTGATATTTCGTATTACTTTTACCGCAAAATGGTAGAAAATATCCACTATTCCTGCGAAACCTTGCATTTGTGTTCCATGTGCGTGTATTATAATTACGACTGGTATGACATGGAAGTAAGGCAACCCTGAAAATTCCTCATCACTACAAACGCAAAGTTCTAGCATTAAAATTTTTGCCTCCTTTTGTTCCGCTACGAAGAAATGAGAAATTGTGGTAGCAATCCAGGAATATGGACATAAAAAACTTTGTTCGCCACTGCCACAGGAGAGCGGAGGGTTGAGAAGGAAGACCGCACCTCGTAGAGGCAGTTGTAGGTGGGCAGGTCGAGCGCCTCATCGTGGGCGAGGAGCCGCTCGGCCAGCAGGGTGTAGAGGTTGTGAGGGTTCATCACGTCATACTTGCGCCTGGCGGGGCCGACACAACTGATTCATTATGTGAGAGCACACCAGAGTCCTCCTACCACCGTTTAGATTTGGTATCTGCTAATAATCCTGTCATAACACGCCCTTTAACTGAGTGCCTACAGAACTGATTCATTATGTGGAAACACGCCCTTTAATTAGGTGCTTACGTATCTGATTCATTATGTGAGAAAGCACTAAAGTCCTCACGCCAGGGCTATTGTTCCACACTGTGCAGTCAAAACTCATAAAAGCGCACAAACAAACTCTTATGCAACTCATGCTTACCCAGACACAACAGAACTTGACAGGGAAATGAACCAAAAAAAAAAAAAAGTTTTGCTGAGAGCAAGACCTCCGCAGTTCCTATGCAAAAAAGTAGTCAAAGTTCTCCCACACAACTACACTATAATACCCCTTCCAATCTTTCCCTTACATGATAA
This sequence comes from Orchestia grillus, assembly GCA_014899125.1. Lineage (NCBI taxonomy): Eukaryota > Metazoa > Arthropoda > Malacostraca > Amphipoda > Talitridae > Orchestia > Orchestia grillus. Next base: position 106,515 of record VOMN01043860.1, read on the forward strand.
GTTTTACCTTCTCCTTCCGCATCAATTCATGGGCGCCTTAAACATGGGCGCCTTAAACAAGAATGGGGAAAAACATAAATTTTTGCAAGCCCCACCTGCTCTAGCAAACAACGAGTGTTATTCGTGATGATTCGTATTAGCCTGGCTCGCTTTATTATTTAGACGAAAACTCTTATCTACAATCAGAAGTTTTCCCTTCACTCTATCCGCACCTAGAAGCTTCCACATACCACCTCTATCAACGCTTTCAATATGCCATTTCACGGCTGAAAGTAGATTTATAATTTTAACTGAATGAATTCTAATTCCCGAAACACCCTAACCTAACCACAAACAGACGACTAGTAAAAACATGTAAAGCAGTCCGCTTCAATCCTCAAATTTCAATAAAGACACAACTTCGAGCGATGAAGACCATAATCTCCAGCGCCAGACGACAGGCGGTGTGGACGTTAGTGACACTCACTTGTGCGTGGAGCGGGACAGGAAGAAGCCGAGCAGTTTGAGGGCCTGCAGCCTGACGAGCTGACTGCTGGAGGCGAGCAGCTTGAAGACGGTGCGGGTGCCCACCTTGCTGTCGAAAGCAGGCACCATGGAGGCGGGCTGTTCCGACATCAGCGACATCAACATTTGCAGCACGTCGTGCAAGTTCTCGTCCTGCGCACCAGGTGGGCTCGTTAGTACCGATCAAGTGTAGTTATTTTAAACACACTAAGTACGTCCACCAACGAGTGATGCAATCACAGTGGCGTGCAAGTGTCAAATGATCAAACGCAAGTTAAATGAGTAGCTTATTAGCATGTAATCGAAGTTCGATAACACAGTCAGGTCAAGAATACAAGTGTTACTTTGCAAAAGAATTTCAAAGTAAAGTAAAACGAAATAAATTAGGTGGGAAATAAAGAAGCTTGAAATAAAATTTGATCATCACTTTGCTTCCCTATCTAATAAGAAAATGCAAATCTCAAAAGCACGCTAGCGATATAACACAAGGGAATAATCTAAATAAGGTAAAGAGGATATGCGTAGTTAACGGCGCACGAAGGGGGGCCGGCACCATATGGATAATTATTATTGTTATTATTAATATTAGCTAGTTTATGGCTCCCTAACCACATGGAATGCGACCTAAAAAGAGCGAAGAGAAGGGGCCATTTAGAATGGACTAAAGAAAATGGAAAATCAATGCACAAGATGTGTTCGCATACAAGATTCCATGTGCATAGAACAACGAGTTAAGAATGAAGAGGAAAAAAAATACAAAGAAAAGATAACTAATATAGCGTGAAAATATGAAAATGGAAGGAAATAAAGTGAGCATGAAAGATGAAGTCCCGAGGGCCTATCTGTAGCCGAGGTGCCCTAACGATGCCCCCGAGGGGTGGTGCACCTCATGCATGGTGGAGAGGTAGTTGAGGATGGCCTGCAGCTCGTCGTCCTTCACCCCAGACCCGACCATGATGAGCTGCTTCAGGAAGAGCAGCATGTACGCGCGCAGGCTTACGATGTCCTTCTCGCAGGGGCGCGGGCCGTCTGGATCAACAAGAAAATAAAATAAATAATAGTCAAGGGAAAAGTTTCAATAAGGTTTTGGTTCCATCAGAGTGGGTGTGCCTAGTTACGGTTCATTTGAAGGGAATGGTCCTAGAAAGGTAATGAATGCCCTTAATGAGGTAATTAATACCTGACAAGGATCCAATAAGCCCAAGTTATCAAAACAACGTCAAGTGCGCAATTTATATTTGATAATTATGATGAAATATCGAACTAGTTCATCGCTAATTCAAGACACTTTCAGGACGGCCTTGGCGACTTTCACATCCCGCAGGTTTCATTTATCAAAAAAGTTTAAAGCAGGTCTTCAATATAAGAGTGGAAAATTTGTCCGGCTTACACATGAATTGAATATAAATGGTTCACAGAAAGATTCATATTTCTCTCAGTTTATTTTCCTCGGCACCTAATGCGAGAGCGATTAAATTTTAGTCAGAACACATGAGCTTGGCCGCGTGGCTTCAAGCACAATTTTTCTTTCGAGTCCAAGTCGCTTTCACTCCTCTAGAGGAGACAGTTGAATGCCATTCAAAACCAATGAGGTGTTGTTACGAAAAGAAGAATAAATTAGTATTGACTGACCAAGTCCCTTGGGGTTGATGCCGCTCTTGTCTCTGGGGTTCACGACCCAGTAGTAGTACTTGAGGGCGTGCATCGTCTGAAGCACGGTCGACACTCTCCGCACTGACCCGTAGATCTGCAACCAAAGACGATTAGCGATGCACCAGAAAAAGGAATACGCTTTGGATTTGAGCGAGATCGTTGGATCTTTGTAAAGTCCTCACACCGTAGAGCCCTCACATCCAAGTGGCCAATAGAGCCGGCTCTGATGAGAGAAATGAAACAGCTACTGTACGTTTATCAACATGTAGCTGGTTGCACAAAAAAGCGGCACTCTTATCAAACTCTTACAACATAAATCAAACTGAAATACGTAGAATCATACAATGATTCTTCATATTTTTTTTCATGATAATAGTGCCTTCTAACTAAATGATCTGTAGGAAATACCGGAGGGTCCTTACGTATTATCGGGAGGACCTCATTCCCAAAGAATACAAACATTTACCCGAAATTTGGGAGAATTCCCCATGCAGTGGTTGCTCTTGCCCAACAAATTTCTCGAAAAATCCTGGTATGAAGTGTTTTTACCCTAAATTGTACATGAAATTTGCCCTGGAAAAATATTACTGGTCAATATGTTCAGAAGATATGATTATTTCATCATATGAAGCCAATGAAATTATATAGCAAGCAATTGCGACGTTCTGGCCTCCGCAATTACAAATGTAATGGTTAGGTTAGGTTAGGTTAGGTAATTCCGGTTTTTTTAAAGGTCCTCCCGATAATACGTAAGCACCTACCGGAGAGTATAAATATCTAAATGAAACTAGTCATGCCTAATAAAAACTATTTGCTATGTAAAAATAGGAGGAGAGCCTCCTTGAGAGCTCAGATGGTCAGAACAGGTACAATTCCTCATAGCCACTCGACCAAACGAAAACTTGCAGCTGCTTAGAACATGAAACCGACTCACACGAATGATCTAATATCATGCCGTAGTGATCGAGAGCATGATTTTAAAATTTTACAATAAACTTTTATGCAGAGCTTGCAGTAGGCGTATTGAATATTAAATACAAGCGGAGCTGAGAGATACAATAACGCCCTACCTTTCCTACCGTCTCTTAATCTCGCTTCCGGCATAAGCTCGAGGCTGCAGCAACGACTGGAATTCTCACACAGAATTCTAATAAAAAACCTCAAAAATTTATACCCATAGCTGGTTTTCAATCATTTCGAAATAGGATTTTCAGTTGAATGCCGTTCATGATCTTGACCGTACAGCAGGACGACCAACGCGATCGTCTATGAGGCTAAGGACGGTGTTTGAGAGGCGTGTCAGAGCTCTCAAGTCAAAGTGCCTGTCGTCACCTGAGTGTCCGAGAGGAACTCCGTGGCGAGGTAGGTGTGCAGCCGCAGTTGCACTGCCACCGGGCAGTAGATCCACAGCGACGGGTTGAACAATATGTGGTCCAGCATCTGAAATGAAAGTCATTTTCAGTCGCTGCAACTATGTAGACAATGGCGACTAAAATGTTGAATTTACATAAAAAATCAATAAACAGGAACTTGCACATTAAAATTAAGGTATTTTTGGCTAACGCCCAACACACAACCATAGTATTTACGACCCTAACATTCATCTTTCATATATTATTACACTTGTACCTACCTACGTACCTACCGTTCCGTCACGATTCGCCACTTTGCAAGTGGAATTTCAGGTCTCGAGCGAAGTATCCTGTATACGGGTTGCATGTTCGGCAATAAAAAGCAAGTCTTCACGGCACCTTTTCAGTTTTTTTAATAGAGCTCAGACTACTCGCACCATCAAGAAGAAAATTGCTTCCAAGACCGGACTACCTCTGCCATGAATCATTAACCTCTGTCCAACACCAGCCCACTTCTCGTGGGCTTATTTATCTAAATTTCCGTGAAATTTTCACGGGACCTGCTAGTTTATGCATTAATACGCTTGTAACTATTTATGTATGTGTGTCGCATCCTTCATCAATAAATACAAAGATCATTGCGGTATCTATGCTACAGCGCGATCATAAATTTTCACTCTTAAAGATTCTCACCGCGAATTATTCGCGGGTCCTGCCAGCTAATTAAGCACAGTTTCTGCGGTGTACGTTAAGGGTGCCCGCACACCAAAAGCGTTAAAGCGAGAGTGCAGGCAAGCGAGAGTGCATGAAAGACTGAAAGACCATCTTCAGCACGCTTGCAATCTCGCGCATGCACGCTTTTGGTGTGTGCACTTGAATGCATTACCGTGTTCTCAAGCCACTCTTGCATTCTCGCATGCATCTTCTCGCTTTAACGCTTTTGGTGTGCGGGCACCCTAACGCACGCATAACGAGAATTATCTCGCTGAAATGTAGCTTGCCTTACAACCTCCCGGGCGCTGATCTCTTAACTTTACAAGCACAAACGAGGAAAGGCTCGCAAGAACTGACCTGTTTGAGAAGCAGGTCAGAGTTCGGTTTGGGACTCGTGACGAGGAACTTGGTGAGCTTGAGGAAGGCCGTTAGTACGTCCATCGTGATGTGGTGTCTACAGGAACAACATCACGTATCAACGACCAAGCCTCAAAAAATAAAGACACTAAATTTAATGGGGGTTTTCCATCGAGTTCCTCACGAGAGTGTCACGAGATACCAGTATCGCTTCTGAAACCTCCAGGCACGAGAGCCCAACTCCTCGTGCCAGTAGCAAGAGTTCCTTTACACTGCAAAGCCTCAGGCATAGTACGACCGTACGTGGAAGTCCCAATCTCTATAATGCTAAAACTCTCATCAACTTGCTTGAAATCCTGCCCACTCTTCAGTAATAACGTAAGGCAGAAATTCGAAGCTCATCCCTCAGTAACAGGGTGAGGGTTCTCTCATCGTATCATGGTTACGGTTCATTGGGACTGAAGTAAAGGAATTATTTCTTTGGCCGTGGATATTTGTTAGGGAATAAAGAAGAATCACTAGAGGCTCGAACGAGACGTTACAAGTGATCCAACGGGTTATGGGTGCTCCAGGTAGTATTCTAATTCGTAAACAAGTCCACGCAATCGACACTGAAAAGCTCTCTTCCATCAGATGACTTTAATTAAGAATAGATGCAGTCATGATTTAGACGGAAAAATTCCTCTGTATCTGTCTTCAATATTTAAATACCTTTAATAATATTCAAAAACAATCGGAGCTAATTTTTCAAACCAATGTGACGCAATCAATACTCTATTAGTCATTAAACAGAATCAAAATAAAACTCGCACTTCCACAAGTGACATGGCGTACGAAGTAGGCAACTTCAGTGTAATATCGACAGCCGAATTTTGCAATGTCAAAAAGCGTGACAGTTACATTTTCTTTCATGAGGAGAGTTTTTGAAACATCAACTGGGTTCTTTTAGGTATGTTTTCCCAAGCTTTCGCAGGCTTAAGCAGCCTGCGTTTTC